>JAJIBD010014285.1:0-31490 GCA_021461705.1 Cryptotis parvus
GTGCAAGGCAAATGCCCTACCCGCTGGGCTATCGCCCCGGCCCCTCACCTAGGCCCTTTTAGATGCTAATGTTTTGAGCCAAGATCTGCCTGGAAAAGCCTTTATAGGGTAGAGAAGGGGGTTTCTGAGATGGCATGTCTCTGTACCAAAGACTATACTAATGCCAGTTAAATATTTCTCCAAACCTTCACAAGAGTCTCGCCTACTTCATGGTAGTTTTGTATTTTAGTTGCCTTTGAGTTATCAGGGAGCCATGCTTGCTTGCTTGGAGGCAAACAGCATTTCTCTCTGGTCTAATTACTTAGAGATCCAAGGTGGCCAAGCAAATATGCTGGTAAGATCTAGCTAGTCCCACAATGATTGTGGTAGCATGAGAGTATATTTATACCAGCCAGTACAGAATACATGGTCAGATAAACTGACACATTTAAACTACCCTCCTATCTACGAAGTGACCTGCAGGAGGCTATCCAGTACAGATGCAGAGGTTCTTAGAAAAGTCCTGCAACAATAAAAATTTTGTAACTTGATTTCATAAACATGTAGGTTACATTAAGAAAACACACAGGAGACAGAATCACAAAAAATAGTACAGAGGGTAAAGGTCAAATTTTTGAAACATGATAACGTTTAGAGAATGAAGGTGAAGAGGAAGTGTTACTGAATAGATTCCATGAGGGAGCCAAGCAAACTAACATAGTCAAGTGTAGTTTCTTGAAAGCCAGTGAAAGAGCATTTTGAAGACTTGCTCATCTGTGTCCTAAATAATTCAAAGAAGTTAAGAAAAAAAATTAGATTTTTGGTGTCAGCGCATGAAAGATTTTGGCCTTGACAAGACCAATTCTGAGGGAGTGGTGTGAGGAATAATATGAGTGGACAAGTAGAAGAGAAGCTGTCAGACTGTAGGTTTGGAAAAGAAAGAGATTTTTTATAAAAAAGAGACAGGAATATGGCTTTATATCTAGAAGAATCAAATGAGAATCAAATTTTCTGAAAGTGAGAGAAGTTATTTATTTGTGTAAAACTAGAAATGGATCAGGAGGGAATGATTGCTGTTGCAGTGTAAAACGGAGAATTGTTGGAGCAATGTCTTTAATTTCATAAAGGGATGGGCTAGCCCACAACTTCCCACTGAGGTGAGACTTGCCCCTCTCTACCCTCTCCCCACCCCCCAAATGTAAGGCAGCATATCTCTATGTGTGTGCTCCACATATTAGCTAGTAAAATGGCATATATGATATGTCAGTGTGCCTGGACCACAAACTATACTATTTTAGAATTTTTAATTTTTTTAATTTAATTTAATTTTATTATTCCCCCTCCCAAATATTATTACATCATTTTAGACATACAATTGAAAGATGCTCATGTAGAGTCCTGGCTCCACAGTGTTCCAACACCCATCCCTCCACCCAAATCCATCTCCCATCACCAATGTCCCCACCTCCCTAGCCCCCCCCCACACCTCAACTACTTGGCGGGTTCTGTATGTCTCTCCCCTCTTTATCTCTCCCTCCCGCCAAACTTTCCCGCTCTTCGTGGAATCACTTGAATCCGTTATTCATCGATTTGCTCAAGCGGGCGCCAGTAACGTGGAATGCAGTGCATTAAAAGACATCACTGTTTCCACTATTCTAATGTACCCAGCGCGGCCGCTTGCGGCCACGCAACCTGGGCTCGAACTGGTTTTGCTCTGTTAATCTGGTTGTGAGGCAGTTTCCCAGCGCCCAGACAGCGAAAATGGTGGCTAGTGTGATGGGCGAGTCTCATCCGGCTGCTTCCGGGACCCCCCAGAGGTGACAGGCCCACTCCCAAAACCCGTCTGCCCTCCTGGGGTCCCATATTCAGCTGGGCCCAGGGCGAGCCGAGTTCCAGCCGCCCCAGCCGCTTGTGAGTCTCTTCATGCTATGGCTGATGGCAGCAGGGCAGCTCCTGGGTGGGGCCACCAGGCTCAACAAAATGGAGAGAGGAATGGCCGAACCCTGACTCCATCTGACGAATTCCCAGTGATTCCCGCTTCTGGGAGCCGCCTACCTGGGCTCGAACTGGATTTGCTCTGCCAATCCGGTCGTGAGGCAGTTTCCCAGCGTCCGGACAGTGAAAATGGTGGCTAGTGTGATGGGCTAGTCTCATCTGGCTGCTTCCGGGACCCCCCAGAGGTGACGGGCCCACTCCCAAAACCTGTCTGCCCTGCTGGGGTCCCATATTCAGCTGGGCCCCGGGTGAGCCAAATTCCAGCCGCCCCAGTCGCTTGTGAGCCTCTCCTTTTTAAATTTTTTTTTGGGGGGCATATTTCATTAGTCATTTGCATTTCTTCTCTCTCTCTCTCTCTCTCTCTCTCTCAATTTTAAGAGAATAGGGATGCGCCAAACCCCTAGTATAAGATATAGTGATTATAACTAATATATTACCTTTTCCCAAAATTACTCTTCAATTTTAACTTCTTTAATATTCCTTAGCCATTAAGCAGAAGACATGGACAGAGGCCACTATTATATCATGAGGGAATTTGGTACCCATTCTTTGTTAGGGTTCTATCAAAAGACCATTTTCAGAGTCTATTAATTTTCTCATCTATATTTGCTTTCTTTTATAATTCTCAAGCAGCACACAAAACTCAGGAGCTCAAACTAGATTTTATACCCACAACTTTACCCATCATTGCCAAAGTATTAAATAATATATTACCTCAGCATTCTTTATTTGTTTACTAATTTGTTGAAGGAAATCTTGGTTGCTGTTAAGTTTCATTATATATGTGTGTGTGTATATGTATATATATATATATATATAGTATTTTATACTATAATTTTAAAGACTCTTTTATCTAATTATGATCAAAGCTATCAATTATTTGATTTAGTTGAGGCTTGAAACACTTTTCTCACCAGTATAGATTTACCAAATATAAGCTGAATATTGATTAAATGCCTTTTAAAATAATTTTTTTATATTTATAATGAATTAACATTTCCAAGGAACATATATAATTAGGGATTAAACTGCTGTGTGTTTAGCTATTTGAGCAAATCACTTATTATGGAGCTTAGGAATTTAATATTGAAAGTGAAATTTCATTAATATTTATATCAACAAATATAAATATTAATGAAAATATATTAATTAATACTAATATATACATATATACTATTAACATATGAATGCAAGTTAAAAATTATTATATCACTGTGAGATATACAATTACAAAGATATTCATGTTTGGGTTTCAGTCATACAGTGTTCCAGCACCCATCCCTCCACCAGTGCCCATTTCCCACCACCAATGTCCCCTGATTCCCTCCCCTCCCTAGCCTGCCTCTATGGCAGGTTCTTTATCTCTCTCTCTCTCTCTCTCTCTCTCTCTCTCTCTCTCTCCCCCTTCACTTACACATTGTAACTTGCAATACATACATTTAGAGGTTATCATGTGTATCATGTATATTCGTTTGCTACATTCAATGCTCAATTCTAGACTGGTATTATCATTTTCAGCAATTATTAGTACACTGCTCCTTACCTAAACTCTGACTCCCATACTCTTGTAGTAGATTCCACCCACTGATAAGGCCTCCTGATGCATGTTTTGCCTGGCCTCATGTTATTTCTTTTTTATATCCCTCAAATAAATGCAGTCGTTCTATATCTGTCCTTTTCCTCTGATTAATTTCATTCTGCATGATTCGCTCCATGTCCATCAATTTGTAGGCAAATTTAATAACTTCTTTTTTCCTAACAGCAGCATAGTAAATTTTGGTGTAGAAGTACCACAGTATCTTTATCCAGTCATCAGTACTTGGGCACTCTGGTTGCTTCCAGATTCTGGCTATTGTGAATAGTGCTGCTGTGAACATAGAAGTACAGGTGGTGTTTCTGCTGTGTGTTTTGGCTTCCCAGGGTATATTCCCAGGAGTAGTATTGCTGGGTTAAATGGGAGCTCAATTTTTAGTTTTTTGAGGAATGTCCATACTGTTTTCCAAAAAGGCTGGACCAGTCGACATTCCCACAGTGGACAAAGATTTCAACTCATTTGAGTAATACCAAAGAGTGTAACTAATTTTTTGGAGTATATGTAGGAGAATGTTTAGTTTTGCAAGAAGCTAACAAAATTTCCTCTCAACTTTCTGCACCTTTTGCATTCATCACTGTATCACTGTCTTCCCATTCATCATCAATTTGCTCGAGCAGGCACCAGTAACATCTCCATATGACCTGTCTCATGCAAGTAGAGCCCAAGGACACCTGCTTGCTCCAGGAACATAAAGAGCCTCAAACCATTCCATCAGGTCATGGGAATGAGGTCTATAATTGTTACTGGTATCTGGCATATCAAATACGACACGGGTAGCTTGCCAGGCTCTGCCATGCGGGTAGCATACTCTTGTAGTCATCTCAAAATCCAGCATTTATTGATGAAAAAGACTTTTATGGATTATTTTATTCTATTTATGGATTAAAAAAGACTGCAGCAGGGTGGATCTCGATGAGCCGGGCTGTGATAGGCTGGTCTGCTGGGTGGAGTTCTGATGAGGGGGAAGTCCGGATGTGGAAAATGGAGGTCCTCATGGAGTGGGGGGTTGTCTGGCTTGTTGTGAGGCTCTGCTGGGGTGGCGGGCCAGGGCTAGAACCTGCCATCCCTCCCGAACACCTCATGTGCAGCTGGGCACAGTGAGAGCCAGTAGCATCTCTGCCCCATGTCTGTCTTTTGCATTCATAACAGCAAAAAATTAAGGTTTATTTTGATCCATACTTTCCCCAGCATTTTGTGCTGCTAGAAATCTGAATTTTATACATTCAAACAGTCATGTAGAACTCTCTCATTGTTATTTTAACAGCATAGCCAAGAAGTTTTAAACTATAGGCTTATTTGTATCTATATAATAACTATTTGCTCAATTAATGACTTTATTGAATAGGACCATAAAATATTCTGTCTATAATGGTTAGTATTTTAGGAATTTTTTTTTTGCTTTTTTGGGTCACACCCGGCAATATTCAGGGGTTTCTCCTGGCTCTGCACTCAGGAATTACTCCTGGCGGTGTACGGGGGACCATATGGGATGTTGGGATCGAAACCGGGCCGGCACTGGCTGGACATATGCAAGGCAAACGCCCTACCCGCTGGACCATCGCTTAGGCCCCGGAGTTGCTTTTAAATCATTAAATATTCTTAAATCATCTTTAAAGTGCATTTTTACAAGTGGTGATGCATTTAAAAAAACACGGATTCATGGGAGATGTCAGTAACTAAGCAATGCCAAGTTGTGATGAGAACCTCAGTGAAGTTTTTGTTTCTGCATTTCTGCATCTCTCCAACTGGTCTCCATGTGCAAAAAGCTGACCAGAAGTGGTAACTGTGGTCATGGCTTTCAAAAAGATCAGACTTTGGGGGCTCAAGTCAATATTTCTAATTATAGTCATAGAAATTAGGTGGTTTAATGCCTGAGATATGATAGTCCAATCAAGATAATGTGGTCATTAATTATCTTTTTTTGACATCTTCTTAGAAAATTATGTAGTATAATTTATACTATAATTTTAAAGATTCTTCTATCCAATTATGGTCAAAGCTATCAATTATTTTATTTAGTTGAGGTGTGAAGCACTTTTCTCACCAGTATAGATTTACCAAATATAAGCTGAATATTGGTTAAATGCCTTTTAAAGGAATTTATTTTTATGTTTATGAAGCATTAAATTTTCCATGAAGGAGCATATATAATTAGGGGTAAACCTGCTGAATGTTTAGCTCTTTGAGCAAATGATTTATTATGGAGTTTAGGAATTTAATATTGAAAACTAAATGTCATTAATATTAAACAATGGTAATGAAATATTTATGCACAGGTTACCCCTCAGGAAAGTCCCTATTTGCAAGAAATACCACACCTAAATACAAATGGAATACGAATGTATATTTAGATAGACTTTTGTGACATCAAGTAAATTACTTAATTAGCATAAGCGATTTTCTTAGTTGTAAAATGAATGAAATATTAGAAATATAACCTGCAAGATTAAATGATTAAAATCTTTCAGCACTAGTTATTGCCCCAAACATGAAAGTTAATGAAAAATTTGAAATGGTATTAAAGATTTAGTAACTTGTCTTCCTGTTGCTTATAGATTTGCTTGAGTGGGCACCAGTAATGTCTCCAATCATTGGGAATGAAGTGCATTATTGTTAATGTTTTTGGCATATTGAACACACCGCGGGTAGCCTACCAGTCTCTGCCGTGGCTCTGGGTTCATCTCAGGACACCCAGTTGCTAAAGATTTAGTAACACATTTTGATTAATAAATTAATTTTAATTAAACTTTTTAATTGAATTACAGAGAGATACACAGTTACAAAATTGTTCATGACTGGGTTTCAGTCATATAATGTTTCAACAATAATCCTTTAAGAGTATGCATTTCTCATCACCAATGTCCCCAGTTTTCTTCCAGCAGCACAGGTTGGAGGAAATCAAATGATTTCCTCCCCTGCCTTCACTCTTCTCTCTCTCTCTCTCTGCCTCTCTCTCTCTCTCTCTCTCTCTCTCTCTCTCTCTCTCTCTCTCTTTTCTCCTGGGCATTATGGTTTTCAGTACAGGCACTGAAAGGTTATCAGTGTGTTTACCTACTGTGAACACTCAGCTCCTGTCCAAATGTATTATTTCTAGTGATTATTGCTATCACTGTCTTCCCATTCATCATCGATTTGCTCGAGCGGGCCCCAGTAACGTCTCCATATGTCCTGTCTCATGCTAGTAGAGCCCAAGGCATCTGCTTGCTCCAGGAACATAAAGAGCCTCAATCCATTCGGAATGAGGTCTATGATTGTTACTGGTATTTGGCATATATATCAAATACAACACGGGTAGCTTGCCAGGCTCTGCCGTGCAGTTAGCATACTCTTGTAGGCATCTCTAAGTCCAGCATTTATTGATGAACCATGCGGCTGCAAGCAGCCGCGCAAGCCGGGTGCTGATAGGCTGGTCTACTGGGTGGAGGTCTAACGAGAGAGAAGTCCGGATGTGGAAAATGGAGGCCCTCATGGAGTGGGGGGGGTCGTCTGGCTTGTTGCGAGGCTCTGCTGGGATGGTGGGCCAGGGCTAGAACCCACCATCCCTTCCGGGCGCCTCGTGAGTGGCTGGTCACAGGGAGAGCCAGTAGCAGCTCTGCCCCATGTCTGCGAGGTGGTATAATAAAATATTAATTCGATTATTGCTATACTGGTTCTTTCTCTAACCTAACTGCCCTTTGTCCCATTAACAATTTTTAAAAAGCAAGAAAAATAACTATGGAGAAATGACTGATTTTTGTCTGACATAGATGCAAAAGTGAACTTGATTATTTTCTTGTGTTATTAAAATGCTAAACTAGAGATAGCTTGTCAAAGGAAGTCATTCAGAAAGGCAAGTAAAGGTTGATAGGGGAAACCAAAATGCCAATATAAAAATTGGAGAGTTATTGACTGTAATACATTGAATTTTAAGGCTATCTGACCTTGCTTAGGTATAGCGAAAGAGAGAAAGTGAAAGGGGCAAGAAAAGTTTATGTTTTATAAGGAAGTATTCAAGTAAAATTATAGGGAGTAATACGATATGAGTGAAATAATTGGTTTTCTATCATTATGTCAAATCATTGGGTAAAGTCAATGGTGTGATCATTAAAACATCATATAAAATTATTGTTAATGGTATGACTTGTTAAAGTGATAATTTTCATATTTAATTGTGGTGAAATTTAACACCATTGATATTGGTATATCTTGATATGGATCTTAGTAGAAATGCAGTATAGGTTATACTAAAACATCTATGAAATACTATTTCAAAATGCTTCTACCTGCATTCACTACCATCTCTAAATCTAACTTCCTGGTTATGAGAAAAGGACAAGTTAAATGTCTCCAAAATAAAATGAGATTAATGCAGAATATGTAGTTTTATTACTGACCAAGCCTCATTTGTTAACTGTCTCAATGTTTCATAAATAAGACATTAAAATTTTACCTATTGTTTGACACATACTTGTAAAAGTGATCAAAAATTGAGAAAAAGAACTGGAGAATGCCATTTGAAGTAAAATAAGTAGTAAATGGAGACAAATACCAGATGTTCTTATTCGTATGGAATATATAAAGGGATGAGACAATATCTAATGAAATACCCTTAACTCTGATAACATCACTGGGGTTTTTTGAAGGGAATAATGGGAGAGCAGAAGGGAAAGATCTTGTAGACTTAGATAAATGGATGGTAGGTATTAAGTGGTAATGGATTCTTAAACCATGTAGACTTTTAAAAATAAACTTTGCTTCACTAAATGAATAAAATAAATTTGGAAGTGTTTTTATGTTATTTGTATTTTGTCTATATACAAAATGTAAACTATGTAAAAATATCAAATTTTTACGGGATTTGAGTAGTAGGTGGTCCTTATATATACAGTATTGAACTCTAAATTTCCTTAGCTACTTCCGGTTTGGATTTTCCCCCAAGGGGAAATATATCGGGTTAGAGAAGTTTATATTATTATAATTGATTATATACAACTTTAGTTTTTCTTGAACTATATACTGGATAGTATGGCAAACCTTGAGAATCTCAGCTTTGCTAACTCAGCTCAGTCATCTGTTTTGGCCACATATAAGGTGTAAAATGTTCTATAAGAAAGCCATCTATTTATAGGGATACCTCAAACCCCCCAGAGTTTATCCTTGGACTGGGCCTGTTATGTGATGTCAGCAATGAGAAATAGGTGATACAAGAAGAGTGACAGGCCATATGGAGAACTGCATAAAATCATTTTTCATCTTATATTTTGTTCCTGATGGCTAAATATCACTTTAAGGAAGTAGAGTGTCACTGTCACGTGGTGAAGGTGACCCATGATGCACTTGAGACCAAAATGCATTTGAGACCCTGGCTGATGGATAGAAGAATGGGTCAGAGGACTGATGGATTCCAACAGTAGAGGGATCCCAATAGCTGAGGAATTCCAACAGTTGAGTCTCTTCATGATGTGAGAATTTGATTGGACACATAATTCATGACTCCATCTTTCAAACATCTAGGAGGGTGTGTGTTTAAGTCTAAACTTTCAGCTCCTCAGGAGCAGATATCCATTGTGGAGTGACAGAGTCTACTCTTGCATTTAATGGTCCTCGTGTGGAAATTGTTCGTGACATATCTGACCCCTTCTCCTTGACTAAATTACTCCCTGTACATATTCTGCAAGTTAAGAACATAAATTTGAGTCATATTTAACTTTTACCAGCTGCTAACTCACCCCTGGGGACTTGTGAGGCAAACAAGACTTGACAGTTTATCTATTTGGGTTTAGGAGATTTTCTGAGCAATATGTATTTTTTGGGGCGGGTAATTGGGTAAATGCTTAGGGGATCTAAATGTGATGTCAGAGATCCAGAGTGACCAAATGTAAGACAAACACCTATATCTTTAGACCTGGATTTCTAAAACATGCATTTGCAGTATATAAGGAGTTGCTAGACTTTAAATAAAGATTTTTTATTTAATTAAAAATCTAAACTAATTGGCATTCATATATTATTGGGAATGTTATTATTGAGATAAAGGTAGATTACTAAGAAATGGGTTTGGATACGCCCATTAGTAGTTATAATTATTAGTTTATAGAGAGTAACTTTCATCATATGAAAAAATATTTATTACTACAGGTATCACTTGTATCACTTGTCTTTCCACTGTTCATCGATTTGCTCGAGTGGGCATTAGTAACATCTCCATATGTTCTGTCACATGCTAGTGTAGCCCAAGTACATCTGCTCGCTCCAGGAACATGAAGTCTCAAACCAATCCTTCAGGTCAGGGGAATGAGGTCTATAATTGATACTGGTTTTTGGCATATTAAATACAACACGGGTAGCTTGCCAGACTCTTCTGTGTGGGTGGGACACTAGTAGGCTCTCATCTCGTGCATTTATTGATGAGCTGCACAGCCACAAAGTGGCTGTGAGAGACAAGAAAAGATGGGCTTTACTGATGAGAGGAGCTCTGACGAGCTGTGGAGTCTGGATGTGGAAAATGGTGGCCCTTATGGTGTAGGGGTTCCTCTGGCTTCTGTGAGCTTCTCCTGGGATGGCATGCCAGGGCTAGACCTGCCTTCCCTCCTGGGCACCTCATGATCAGCTGCCCACAGGGAGAGCCGGTAGCAGCTCTGCCCCATGTATCTGAGTCTCTCCGTAATCCAGAGACTCAGATTACTACAGGTAATAAATTAATTTTTCAGGATGCCTACTATCAATAAGGGTCCTTCAGGGGCCAGAGAAATAGTATAGTGGCCAGGGCACTTGCTTTCCACAGGATCAACCCAGGTTTCATTCTAGGCAACCCATATGATCTCCTGAGCACAGCCAGGATGCAGAGTCAGGAGTAAGACCTGAACATAACCAGGTGTTGGGCTCCAAACACAACTAAACCAAACCAGAAGAAAATATATTCAGTTCCACAGATTCAGTTTTGATAAATATAGTATTTAATAGCATGTAAAATATGAAGTATCAGACCCGGTCTATGATGACATGAATAGTTCAGAGAAATTGCAAAGTTTTAAAACTTGGGTTTGATTTTCTGTTTATGTACTTAGCTGAAGTTAAGCTTAAGAAATGATTTGACCTTCCTGAATTTTTGGTTATTCATTTTCAAAACCCACTATCCCTCCCGGGTGCCTCGTGAGCGGCTGGTCACAGGGAGAGCCAGTAGCAACTCTGCCCCATGTCTGAGAGTCTCTGGTATTACGCAGCAAGCTAATGCAGCCACATACCTTACTAGGATTCTCTCCACCTTTCTCTCTCACCCCAGCAGAGCCTCACAACAAGCCAGAAGACCCCCCCACTCCATGAGGGCCTCCATTTTCCACATCCAGACTTCTCTCTCATCAGAACTCCACCCAGCAGACCAGCCTATCACAGCCCGGCTCCCGTGGCTGCTTGCGGCCGCACGGTTCATCAATAAATGCTGGACTTAGAGATGCCTACAAGAGTATGCTACCTGCACGGCCAGAGCCTGGCTAGCTTCCTGTGTTGTATTTGATATGCCAAATACCAGTAACAATTATAGACCTCATTCCCATGACCTGATGGAATGGTTTGAGGCTCTTTATGTTCCTGGAGCAAGCAGGTGCCCTTGGGCTCTACTTGCATGAGACAGGTCATATGGAGATATTACTGGGGCCCGCTCGAGCAAATTGGTGATGAACGGGAAGACAGTGATACAGTGATTTTCAAAACAAGAATGATAAACAGTCAAGTTTACTCATAGGGTTGTTGTAAGAATTGACAATGGAAACAAGTCCCATAGACCTTTGTTTTTATTGTGTGATAAGTAATTATTAACTGCACTGTACTGGCAAATAGAGGGCTATGCAAATGTAATATGGCCTTTCAGGGTGGGAAATCAAACAAAACTATGAAGAGTAATTAAAGAGCAAAGATATAATATGCACATGAATGGGAGGGAGGGACTAAATTTAGCTTGAGTGGCAGGAGAAGACTTAATGGAGCTATTGACTAAATCAGAGGGAAGGAGGTCTTTGAAGACCTCTACAATTTCAGGAAGTCTCTATGGCATATTCATCTAAAATTTATAAATTTTCAAGGGCATAGAGTGAGAGTCAGGAAGTAAAATAACCAAGCAAACAGAAGCACACTGATGTGGACCGAGAGAAATAAAAAGGAAAAAGCTACACTTTGCTGTGTTAGAAATTGTCTAACTTGCCCTGGTGGTAGAACATGTGGAAGACAACAATGATTTTTGCCTGGGGAAAATTGCTGCAGTGATAAATAAGATCTGTGGAGTTCATAGTCAGGGTTCATGCCTGTCAAATCCCTGAGTTGCTAGAACAGAGGCATAAAGATAAGGCTCGATTAAGCTCTCACTCTGTAAGGAAGGGGCTTTTAGGATAAGAGATTCAAATTACTGCTGGTCGATACATCTTCCCAACATAGATAGCTCTTGGCTAAATTTACTCTGTAAGATTAAGGGATTGCTTTGAAGTTATAATCAACGTTTCTCTTTGTCAATGAACTCTGTTAGAAATCAACCTCTTTTTGTTAAGTAAAAATGATAGACAGACAGTTCTAGATGTCTTCTTATCTACTCAGTGATTATGGAGTCTCTCTGTGACTAATTTACTGGTATACGCATGGAACAAAGCTCTGAACGATGTGAGCAATAAATATCACAGAGAAATTTGATGGTGGTCTTGTGAAATCTATGCTGTGAGATACTAGTATGGTTACACAGGTATTTTTTGGAGGAGTTGTTTGCATGGAGAATTGTTCTCCAGTTTGCTCAGATTGTTCAGATGTGTTTCTTGTAGGCAGTAGTAGGTTGAATTTAGTTTTTTAATCCATTTTGCCACTCTGCCTCTTAATTGGTGCGTTTAGAAATTGAGAGAGATCATTGTCATGGGATTTTGCACCATCTTTTTGTTTAAACTTGTGATTTTGGGGTTTGTCTTATCTTACAGTAGACCTTTCAGTCCTTCTTTTTATAGTTGGTTTTGAGTCTATAAAGTTTTTTTGCTGTTGCTTATCCATGAAGTGGTGTATCTCCGCTTCAAATGTGAATGTGAGCCTCACTTGGTAAAATATTCTTGGTGAGGCCTTCATTTCATTGAATCTTTTCACAATATGCCACCATTGTCTCTGGGCTCAGAGTATTTCATCTGAAAAGTCTGCGGTAATTCTTGGGGCCACACCTTTGTATGTAATTTGCTTCTTTGATCTTGCTTTTTCAGTATTTTCTCTCTATCTGTGATTTTGTCATTTTAATTAGGATGTGTCGGAGTATTCTTATTGGGGTTTCTTTTATATGGTACCCTTCCGGCCTCCTGAATCTGAAAGCAAATGCTCTTTGATTCTGGGAACTTTTCAGCTATGATGACTTTGACAGTTGCTTCTTCAACCGGATTATCTTCTTGGCCCTCTGGGACGCCAGTGATCCTTATGTTATTCCTTTTAACTTCATTCTGATTATCTCTTGTTGTCTGTTCATTTAGTGAGTCTTTATTCCATCTTCTGCTGTTGTTTAGAGATTCTCTGTACATCATCGTGGAGCTTGCTAATTATTTCTTCAGCAGTTGTTACTCTGCTTTGGAGGTCTTCAAGTGAGTTTTTTAATTTCACTTACCACATTCTTTTTTTTTTTTTTTGGGTCACACCTGGCAATGCTCAGGGCTTACTCCTGGCTCTGCACTCAGGAATTACTCCTGGCAGTGCTCAGGGAACCATATGGGATGCTGGGGATCAAACCAGGGCCGGCATAGGCCGGCCGTGTGTGCAAGGCAAACACCCTACCCGCTGGGCTATCGCTCCGGCCCCACTTACCATATTCTTAATATCTGTAATATCTGCTTGCATTTTTGTTTGCATTTTCCTCATTTCTTCTCTCATTCAAAATCTTTTTCTGTTTTATTGACTTTGTATTCCATTGCTTCTTTAAGTTCCTTATGCATCCTTAACAGTTCTTTCCTAAATTCCTTTTCAGAGAGGTTATATAGCTCATCATTATAGTTTGGCTCAAATGGCCTAGCAGCTTCATTCACTGAGCTCGATGGAGTTCTGCGTTGCTTTACCATTACAAACTTATGCATTTTGCAAACTGTGTGAACTTATGTGGCTAGATCGTGAAGTCAGGAGTTGCCTATCTAGCCACATGTTTCCAGAGTTTTGTGGAAGGACAGAAATGTTAGGTTCTAGTTCACTGAAACCTTGTAACCTTTTATACGAAGTAGTTTACAAGGATGCAATAGCGTCTGCGTGCTTTGATTTTTGGTCTGGAGTCTAGGGGGGGTCCTTTTGGAGCAGGGGGAGATCACAGACCTGAGATAGGGGTGATGGGATGACAGCAGCTGCGGGAGGGAGGCAGCAAGCCTCTCCATGGTGGTTCGAAGCGCTTCGTTCGATATTGAGAACTTTAAATGCTTTCAGTACCAGTGGTTAAACCGTCCACATTTGCCTGTTGTTAATTAAAACCAAAGCTCTATGCATTTCAACTTATAAGTGGCTCCTGAAATACCTTTACAATATCACATTTACAAATTAGAAGAAATATTTAGAGTACCAAAATTGGGCAGATTTGGCATATTTATATTTCTAAGTATAATTTAAAGCAAGTGTTTGAGCTCAAGGAGTTTACTATGCTCGTGGAGTAACCTCAGAGTTTGTAACTCCCTTTATAGTGAATTTGACTAAAATGCTACTGGAAAAGTTGCCATAAACAAAAGAGAGATCAATAGAATTAATTATTGGAGATTTGTGCAAAACAAGGATTTTGGGGTAGAATTTAAGAAGTATGGACTTGAAATTGTCTTTATTATTTCTAGAGAAGATTTAGTGGGACTTTCAGAAAAACCCTGGAATAAAAAATTACTTGACTTGTAACTCATATTCCTGTAAATGAGAACTTTAAATTATGTGGGTATAAATGTATTTAGTTCTCAAGTATGAAACAGCAGTTGTTTGAGAATATTTTATAACGCAATATAACTAAATGATAATGACATCATTTGCTATTCAATGCTGCCAAATTTTATTTTATTTTGTATAAGTATTTTATTATACCACCATGAGATATACAATTAAGAAGATGTTCATATCCTGGATATTAACCCCTTGTCAGATGGGTATTGGGTGAATATCCTTTCCCACTCTGTGGATTTTTTTTGTATCTTGGTCACCGTTTCTTTTGAGGTGCAGAAGCTTTTCAATTTTATATAATCCCATTTGTTTATCATTGCTTCCATTTACTAGGTCAGTGGTGTGTCATCTTTAAAGATACTTTTTGTTTCGATGTCGTAGGCGTTTCTCCTATGTTTTCTTCGATGTACCTTATAGATTCAAGTCTTATGTTAAGATCTATAATCCATTTTGATCTGACTTTTGTGCATGGCGTTAGAAGGAGGTCTAAGTTCATTTTTTCACGTAGCTGCCCAGTTTTCCCAGCAGGATATATCAGGCACTGGTAGCACTTCACAAGAAAAAAACAGCCAACCCCATCAAAAAATGGGGGAGAAAAAATGAACAGAAGCTTCTAAAAAGAAGAAATTCGAATGGCCAAAAGGCATATGAAAAAGTGCTCTTCATCTTTAATCATCAGGGAGATGCAAATCAAAACAACAATGAGGTACCATCTCACACCACAGAGACTGGCACACATCCAAAACAGCAAGAACAACCGGTGCTGGCGTGGATGTGGGGAAAAAGGGACTCTGATCCACTGTTGGTGGGAGTGCCAACTGGTCCAGCCCTTTTGGAAAACAATATGGGCATTCCTCCGAAAACTAGATATTGAGCTCCCATTTGATTCAGCAATAGCACTCCTGGGAATATACCCAAGAGACCGAAAAACACATAGCAGAAACACTATCTGTACTTCTTTATTCATATCTGCACTATTCACTATAGCTAGAATCTGGAAACAACCTAAATGCCCGAGAACAGAGGACTGGCTAAGGAAACCGTGGTTCATCTACACTATGGAATACTACGCAGCTGTCAAAAAAGACAAAATTATGAAATTTACTTGCAAATGGATGGACATGGAGACTATCATGTTGAGTGAAATTAGTCAGAAGGAAAAGGACAGATATAGAATGACTGCATTTATTAATAGGATATAAATAGATAACAGTGTTTTATTAAATGTGGGGAAACGGTAATGGCAGATTAAAACTCACCATTGAATATACACAAAGAGACTTAAGTGATAAACTCTAAATATCTGCAGGGCTAGCCACAATGTGTAAAAGAAGAGGGAGAGAGATGCAGAGACAGAGAGAGAGAGAGAGAGAGAGAGAGAGAGAGAGAGAGAGAGAGGAGAGAGCGGGGATACCTGCTATTGAGGCAGCCTGGGGGTGGGCGGGAGGGGTAGAGTACATTGGTGGTAGAAATGGGGCACTGGTGGAGGGATGGGAGCTGGAAGACTGTATTACCAAGAACCAATTACGAACACCTTTGTAATTGTATGTCTCACGGTGGTATAATAAAAAATTTAAAAAAAAAAAAAAGCAAAAAATAAAATAAAATAAAATAAAATAAAATAAAATAAAATAAAATCAAGAGTCCTTAAAAAAAAGAAAAAAAAGATGTTCATATTTGGGTTTTGGTCATACAGTGTTCCAGCACCCATCTCTCCACCAGTGCCCATCTCCCACCACCAATGTCCCCGGTTCCCTACCCCCTCTCCCATGGCAGGTTCCTTATTTCTTTCCCTTTCTATCTCTTTCTCTTTTCATTCCTTTCCAGATTGCAGATTACAGAACATATATTAAAGGGTTGTCATGTGTATCTTTTTGCCTGTATTTAATGCTCAGTTCTAGGTTGATATTAGTACTTTCGACAATTGTTAGCACACTGTTCCATTCTCTGTCTTACCTAGCCTCTGACTCCCACACATTTGTGATAATTTCCACCTTTGACACAACCTCCTGATACATGTTCCACCTGACCTTGGATATTCGTATCATGATATATACATCTATATTTATGTCATGCAAATAAATGCAGTCATTCTATTTCTGTCTCTCCTTCTGGCTAATTGCACTCAATATGATCTTCTCCATGTCCATCCATTTATAGGCAAATTTCATAACTTCATGTTTCCTAACAGCTGCATAGTATTCCATTGTATAGATGTACCAAAGCTTCTTTATCCACTCATCGATTTTCGGTTGCCAAATTTTAACAAGTAAATGATTGTACTGCTAAACTTGAGAAAGCTTCCCAACATGGCTTCCAATTGTGGTACAGGGATGGTATTTTCTCTGAAACTATTCACTAGAGTTGAAAGGATGAGGCATGTTAGGGCATTCCGATTTGTACAAAATTAAAGTGATTTAGAAAACTACCTAATGCGACATTTACTTGGACATCAAAGCTCTATGGGAAATGACTATTTTCATCTATAATCCCATCAGTCAAATCAGCAGCTGAGGGAGTTCATGCTCTCATGGGAGTAACCTGAGGACAGAAAGACCATTCTTGAGGACTGTACATTTTTGATAAAAGAGAGGAAAGAAAAGAAAGAATTCATGAATGTCCCTTCTGGACATTCATGAATTCTTTCTGGACTGAGTCTTGATTTGTGCCCAATATTCTAAAGCTCTTATATGCCACATCATTGACAAATTTATTAATTGGAAGAAGATTCAACGTTTTATGTATTCCCAGCAAATAAATATGTCCCTGGAACAATGTAATACTCCTCTTTAATCACTTAGAAATTTTCTTTCCAGTCACTGGAGTACTTTTTTATGTTTAAACTTTTATTTCTTTACCTACTTTAGCATACATAGAAATAATAGCTAGTAAGTTATTTAAAATATTATTAAAATAATTTCACATTCAGTTAACACTCTTAGTGTTAAAATTTTCAACTTAAAATCATTGATGAGTGTTTTTCCAACAAGATAATCATCTGTATAAAATATATCTTTGGTACCACATTTCTTGAAATTGTTCTCTGTCATTTCTGAAATTCTCTTTCAATGACACGTTCTGTAAACTTTCATGCTGGTACTCTCTTGAGCTTATGAGTTAACATTGATGGAATGTTTCAAATGGCCCTCAAATGGTTTTCTGACTTGTCTCTAGTACTACCAGGAAAAATATCCAAGTCAATTCTTATGCAGGCAGTGATAATAACTACATTATGGCAACAGCCTGATTACTGGTGATCATAGGATGCCATTAATTACGTGTCTTGGAATGAATGAAATACTTTGTGTATAAAAAGTAACTATAGTATTTCCTCTTAATCTTTTCTTAATTTGTTCTCTTCTACACAATCTTGTTCATTTAATTTTCTTGGCCTCCTGAGGAGGTTTTTTAGTCTTACTTTATATTTGGCTTTAGATCTGAGAACCTTGGCAGAATTTCTTTAGAGCTTTGGAAGAATAGTATTCTTTATTAAAAAAAGTCTCACCCTGAAGACTATGATTCACAATCTGCAGAATCATATTTTATTGGTGAAACATACTTGATTCCCATGTGGTTTCAGTGGAAGTTGCAGCTCCAAACTATAACATGACAACAAATCAAGGAACTGGCTTTGGGAAGCTCAGCATTTAAGAGGGAAGTGATGTTAATGTACCTTCTGGATGAAGTTATATAATCCCGAAGGTATCCGTGTGTGAGCTGGACTACTGTCTGGTCTGGGAACCAGGGAGACTAATAAATTCATTTAAAATGTCAGTTTCAGTTTAAAAGTACATAACTGAGTGGTCCCCAAACAGCAAAACCAATTATTTAGCTCTTTGTTATTCAATTGTCATTTCTATTCAGCACAAAACTGTTCACAGTTGGTAGAGTAACCCCAGAATTTATAACTCCTTTTTAGTGAATTCGACTAAAATACTGCTGGAAAAACTGTTATTAAATTAAGGGACGGTCAATGAAATTTGTGTTTGAGAAATATATTTTCTGCTACTTAGAAATATAGATCATATCAACTGCACAGTATCAATGATGACGTTCATGGCACTTTAGCGGTTTTTTTCCCCTTTGTGGGCCACACCTGGTGATGCTCAGGGTTGCACCTGGCTCTGCACTTAGGAATCATTTCTGGAGGTGCTTAGGGGACCATATGGGATGCTGGGGATCCATCCAGGTTGGCCGCGTGCAAGGCAAACGTTCTACCAGCTGTACTTTGGCATCATCCTACATTTTAAAGCACCATTTTATGTTTTTTAAAGGGCATTTTAATGTTTTTTTATCCCTAATATGCCATTGGGCTACATTGGCACGTGATAGGGTCCAATGGAAATGTAACTGGCGCCCGCTCGAGCAAATCAATGAATAACTGGGATTCAAGTGATCAAGTGATCCCTAATCTATGACTCCAAATTTACATGAGTTGTCCTTCCCGCCCCTCAAACACACACTTGGCGATTGAGTTTGATTTTCTCATTCACTTTTGTGCAATAATTAAAACTTTTATTTTTGGCATGTAGTGGAAGTTATTTACCTTTTCCCACCTGAAGTTATCATAATGACATTTATTAGTTAACGTCAGAGACATTTATACACATTGGGATTGGAGTGTGGGAAGTTCATGATTATTGAAACATCAGTGCTTATGTATGAATACCGATCAAGGTAATGATTAATATAAAAATCATGGTTTCTCATGATTTTTTTCTTGATTTCCTTTCTAGTGGGGAAAGGGATACATAGAAACTTATGAATAGCTGCAGAAACCGTGTATGCACACAATAGAATGTGGGGCTATGTAATAAGTGTTTGTACATACAGAAGGGAGGTGTCATTGTTGATATTTGTATTGGATCTTTTTTAACATTATGGGTCATACCCTAGCAATGATCAGGAGTAATTTCTGGATATGCACTCAGAAATTACTCCTGGTGGTGTTTGGGAGACTATGTGGGATGCTGGGGATGGAATGCAGGTAGGCCACATGCAAGGCAAATGCCCTACCACTACTCCGTTGCACTTTCTTTAATTCTTTAAAGATTTTTCACTGCAGCAATACAGCCTGATTTGATGGCACAACAGGGATGATACAGCAAATACCAGAGCTAGGAAGTGGAGCAGAAGGTCAAGAGGATTCATTAAGAAACTTGGAGAGTTCTGCACATCATATCCTGACAATTCCCTGAAATGACATTCACTTAAAAAAAATCTGAGCTTACAGAATTCATACATCTGCTCTATGAGGTCGAAGAGAGTCACTCATGGGGCCCTGTCATGAGAGTAGTAGGTCAAAGGAAGTTGAATCTGGGCACTTCTAAGGCCTGATCCTTTTTAACACCCTGGACACCAAAAGCATCTTGCTTCTCTTACAAGGAATTGGACACCTGATTCCTACATCTCCTGTTTCTCCCAAATTCATTTACATCAGAAATATATCAGGTTGTAAAAGCCAAGTTCCACATAAACTCCATGAATTGGTAGTAGTCATTTTTGGCAACAAAATATCAGCTCTTGGTAACTTTCAGGCTGCTTAATGCACTCAGAAATTCAAAATTATGATCTAGTAACTGTTTGTAGTATAAGGCTGGCTTCCAGGCTTCCTTAATGCTTTCCAGTTAAAATGACACAAAATTTTCAAGCATGATCTAACTACTCTTAGGTCAAGGAGATATTTGGAATTCAGTTCTTCAAAGGAAAACCTTGAATGTGAAACAAACAAAAGCGGGCCTTCCAGTTCCCTGAAAGTAACATTATTCATTTTTACTCACCCAAGGATTAGACATGGACTATTGCTCCTGGAGTTAAAGTAGGCTAGCAAATGAGCTCAATTATGAAGAAATAAAAATTGCCATCATTACTTAAATGAGATCCCTATTTCCCCCTGCACCTTTTTATGTTTACATTATGCTATTTTTTCACTTAGCGCTCAAATATTTGTCATTTCAAATTCACAGATTTAATGAAAATCGAGGATAATAAAAATATTAATATTAAAAACAATTGGGTGCAACACATGCCAGATCACTGCCTCTGAGCCTGCAGATTTATGAGGATCACTTCCACCCTGGCATTTCCTCACACAGATGAGCTGAGTGTCCCTGGTCCCTGGAATAAGTTCCTGTCAGACGTGTGTTCCATCCAAAGCCTTTAGGCTGCAGAGGAATACAGAGCTTGCAAGAAACTCAAACTTGTTCCAATGAAAATGAGAAAAAACCCAAATATATGTAAATATGTATATATGCATATATATGCAACATACACACAACTAGCAATGTTGAAACAAATTTATAAATAGATGGTACAAAAAATGTTTTGTATCCTATACGGTGACAAAATGTAATTATGATGAGTTTTAGGATCTTTTTAATTATAGAATAAAAATGACTATTTCTAACAATAAAATTGCAAAAGAGAAATTTGCAATAATTATTAATAATTAATAATATTATTAATAATAATAATAAAAATCTGACATTTTTTCTACTTGATTTGATCACTTGACATCCCATTCATTATTCATCGATTTGCTCTAGCGGGTGCCAGTAACATTTCCATTTGACCCTATCACATGCCAGTGTAGCACAACTATGTAGACATTTTTTCTACTTATCACTTGATCACTTGACATCCTGTTATTCATCGATTTGCTCGAGCGTGGGCAAGTAACATTTCCATTTGACCCAATCACGTGCCAGTGTAGCCCAATGGCATCTGGTTGCTTCAGGAATACAAAGAGACTCAAACCATTAAAAATAAATGATTGGGGGTTGGAGAGACAGTACAGCAGGTAAGCACTTGCCTTTCATGAGGTTGACCAAGATTTGATCCCTGGTACTTCTTAGGGTCTCCTGAGCCATCCAGGAGTAAACCCTGATCACAGAATTCCTGATGATTTGTTAGAGCATTCAATATTCCAACACCAGTGCCACCACCACAATTACCTCTCCTGCACTGCTAGGAGTAATTCCCGAGGGCAACCAGGTGTGGTCCCCAATTCCAAAATAAACAAATAAATAATTGTTTGTAATGGAGAAATTCTCTTTCTGATGGTGTTGTAGAGGACCAATCCTTGGACTGCTCCCAGATGCCCAGGCACTGCCAGGTTATGTCATTTATGAAAAAACAACTTTACTGTGAGTCAGATCAGAACAAAGCAAAGAATAGATGAAGGTTCACAAAACGGATATGTGAGAGCTATGAGTTGGAAGAATGCTCTATATAGAATTATATTCACGTGTGATTATCAGATCTAGAGAAGAATGCCATTTTTTCAATAAATTGAAAGCTTTTCCAAAGTGTCAGAAGTGCCTTGAGAGTAAAAGATGATTGTTTAGAGAAATACTGGAAAAAGAAGATGGAGAAGTGAAAAACCACACCTAGGAGTGTAGATTTTATCTCAAAGCAGTTGGAACAATTGAATGGGGGGGATACTATCAGGTTTCTGCTTAAAAGAATCATGCATTTAACAGTGAAATGTTTGGACTAGAGTTTGGGAGCCAATCAGGGGGCTGTTAAAGCAATCTTGGTATAAACGTGGTGTCTTTTTAAAGGACGGGTCGTAGGGAGAGAAATAAATGGACTTAAGTCAGAAAATACTAAGGAGTAGCACTTAGAGGAATTGATGATAAACCGGATGTGGGCACATTTGCCATATTTAGCAAACAAAAACAGGTCTTCTAGTTACATTTGAATTTAAGATAAACTACTACTATTTTAGCATGACTAGGTTGCATGCAAGAATGGGAACATAAGGAGTATTACCATTTTGACAATGTTGATTCTCCCCATCCATGAGCAGGGAATGTGTTTCCATTTCCTTGTGTCCTCTTTTATCTCTTGGAGCAGTGTCCTGTAGTTTTCTTTCAATGCAGTCCCTATGAGGATACCCATGACATTCTTCAAAGAAATTGACCAAACAATCCTGAAATTTGTATGGAGCGATAAACCCCAAGGATAGCTAAAGCAATCCTCGGGAAAAAGAAGATGGGAGGCATCACCTTACCCAACTTCAAACTGTACTACAAGGCAGTAGTAATTAAAACAGCATGGTCACGATCACGATCTTCCCGTTAATCATCTATTTGCTAGAGCGGGCACCAGTAATATCTCAATATGTCCTGTCACATGCTGTAGAGCCAAGGGCATCGGCTTGGTACAGGAACATAAAGAGCCTCAAACCATTATATTAGGTCATGAGAATGATCTAATATAATTGTTACTGGCATTTGGCATATCAAATACAACACGAGCAGCTTGCTAGGCTTGCCGTGCGGGGAGGCATACTCTATAAACACCTCCAAATAAAGCCTTTATTGATGAACAGCGCGGCCGTAGCGGCCGCAGAGCCAGGCTGTGATGGGCTGGTCGGCTGGGTGGAGTTCTGATGAGAGAGGAAGTCCAATGTGGAAAATGGCGGCGCCCATGGAGTGGGTGGGGGTCGTCTGGCTTGTTGTGAGGTTCTGCCGGGGTGGTGGGCCAAGGCTGGAACCCACCATGCCTCCCGACTGCCTCATGAGCGGCTGGGCACAGGGAGAGCAAGGAACCGCTCTGCCCCATGTCTGAGAGTCTCTGGACCAGCATACCTGGGCCGGATTGAGGAAGAAACTGCTCCAGGGTGGGTGTCGATGATCCGGGCTGTGATGGGCTGGTCGGCTGGGTGGAGTTCTGATGAGAGGGAAGTCCAATGTGGAAAATGGCGGCGCCCATGGAGTGGGTGGGGGTCGTCTGGCTTGTTGTGAGGTTCTGCCGGGGTGGTGGGCCAAGGCTGGAACCCACCATGCCTCCCGACTGCCTCATGAACGGCTGGGCACAGGGAGAGCAAGGAACCGCTCTGCCCCATGTCTGAGAGTCTCTGGACCAGCATACCTGGGCGGATTGAGGAAGAAACTGCTCCAGGGTGGGTGTCGATGATCCGGGCTGTGATGGGCTGGTCGGCTGGGTGGAGTTCTGATGAGAGGGGAAGTCCAATGTGGAAAATGGCGGCGCCCATGGAGTGGGTGGGGGTCGTCTGGCTTGTTGTGAGGTTCTGCCGGGGTGGTGGGCCAAGGCTGGAACCCACCATGCCCTCCGACTGCCTCATGAACGGCTGGGCACAGGGAGAGCAAGGAACCGCTCTGCCCCATGTCTGAGAGTCTCTGGACCAGCATACCTGGGCCGGATTGAGGCATGGTATTGGAATAAAAACAGACCCGTGGACCTATGGAATAGAATTGAGTATCCTGACACCCAACCTCAAACACATGATCATTTAATCTTTGATAAAGGTGCAACGAGTCTAAAATGGAGTAAGGAAAGCCTCTTCAATAAGTGGTGTTGGGAAAACTGGGCAGCGACATGTAAAAAATGAATTTGGACCTGTGTCTAACACCATGCACAAAAATCAGATCAAAGTGGATTAAAGATCTCAATATCAGACTTGAATCCATAAAGTACATTGAAGAAAATATAGGAAAAACCCTCCATGACATTGAAGCTAAAGGCATTTTCAAAGATGAAACATCACTAACAAAGCAACTAGAAGAAAAGATAAACATATGGGACTACATGAAACTAAAAAGCTTCTGCACCTCAAAAGAAACAGTGACTAAGATACAAAAGCAGTCCACAGAATGGGAAAGAATATTCACCCAATACCCATCTGATAAGGGGTTAATATCCAGGATATATCAGGCACTGGTAGAACTTTACAAGAAGAAAACAAACAACCCCATCAAAAAATGGGGAGAAGAAATGAACAGAAACTTCAGCAAGGAAGAAATTCGAATGGCCAAAAAACATATGAAAAAATGCTCATCATCACTAATCATCAGAGAGATGCAAATCAAAACAACAATGAGATACCACTTTACACCACAGAGACTGGCACATATTCAAAAGAACAAGAACAACAAGTGCTGGCGTGGGTGTGGGGAAAAGGGGACACTCATCCATTGTTGGTGGGAATGCCGGCTGGTACAGCCTTTCTGGAAAACAATATGGACATTCCTCCAAAGACTAGAAATTGAACTCCCATTTGACCCAGCCATACCACTCCTGGGAATCTTCTCTGGGAAACCAAAAATACGCAGCGGAAACACCATCCCTACTTTTATGTTCATAGCAGCATTATTCACAATAGCCAGAATCTGGAAGCAACCCGAGTGCCCGAAAATAGATGACTGGATAAAAAAGCTTTGGTACATCTACACAATGGAATACTATGCATCTGTTAGGAAAAATGAAGTTATAAAATTTGCCTACAAATGGATGGACATGGAGAAGATTATGTTGAGCAAAATTAGCCAGAAGGAGAGAGACAGTTACAGAATGACTGCATTTATCTGCATAACATAAATATATAGGTACATATTATGATACCAATATCCAAGGTCAAGTGAAACATACATCAGGAGGTCCTGTCAAAGGTGGAAATTATCACAAACGTGTGGGAGTCAGAGGCTAGGTAAGACAGAAAATGGAACAGTGTGCTAACAATTGTGAGGGTACTAATGCCAACCTAGAACTGAGCATTAAATAGAGGCAAAAGGATACACATGACAACCCTTTAATGTATGTTCTGTAATCCATAGTCTGGAGAGGAAGGAAAAGAGAAAGATAGAGAAATGGAAAGAAATAAAGAACCTGCCATGGAGGAGGGCTGGGGGAGGGGAGGGAACCGGGGACGTTGGTGGTGGGAGATGGCACTGGTGGCGGGATGGGTGCTGCTACACTGTATGACCAAAACCCAAATATGAACTTTTTAATTATATATCTTTGTAATTGTAAAAATAAAAAAAATTAAAAAAAAATAAATAAAAAAAAGAATGGGAACATAAAATAAAATTATTCACTGTTTGATTGAGATTCAGATGTAGCCAGATGATGTATATGGTTTCCTGAAAACTCCAAATGTGTGGTTGGAAGAGAAGAAAGAGTTCAATATACCTCTGAGTTAAAGAACCTGTCAGGTGCAACAAGTGTTGCTGCTTACCCAGTATATAAAGGATGACAAATCTAACAGTTCCCAAGGAAGTCACATCCAAAGCATCATTCTACAGATCATTTTGCATCATTACTTTCTTCTTGAAATGTGGCACTTTTTGAAATATAAAAATAAACTTTATAATCTTTATAAACGCCTTTATAAGCAAGGCATTTATAATGATGTTGATATTTTGGGCTTGGTGTACATTTCACTATCTCCAAAGTACCAAAGACCTCCTCACCCATGGGCCCTGGAGCACATCCCATGCCCTGAAAATGTTCTCCTAGAGAGAAAAATAAAAGAAGTATCTCAAGTGAAGAGGGTGAGCAAGCAACATAATACTGTAGAAAGGAGTTTTGTGTAGAGGCAACCGAGCAGGTGTAAGGTTAGAAGACCTGGAGTTGTTTTGATATCAGGTGATTGTAGGCTCATTTCTATTCTGATCATATTTGAGTTTTACTTTATATTAAGAAAAATTGCATGATTAGTGCTTCTAAAATTTCAAGGACAAATAAGTGAGTATCTGGATAATAAATTAAGTCTTTAAAGAAAATGGGTCACAGAATTTTAAATGAATTCAAAGCCAAAACAAGTAGAAGCTAGACCTACATAACTTCTAAAAAAGAAAACATAGGAAATATCACAAACCACAAAAAGAAGAAAATTGTTGAGTGAGATTTATGAAATTTTTGAAAAAAATTGAAGGCATTATTAAGAAAATAAAAGGACATTTCAAAAACATAAATTTTGATGATAAAAGATAAGCCTAATTTACAATAAACAAAAACTAGGTTCTGAACAATAGCATAGAGGACAAGTGCTTGCCGTTGCACAAGACTAATCTAGGTGTGATCCCACTACCACATATGGTTCCCCAGCACCCCCAGAAGTGATCCCTGAATGCTGAGCCAGGAATAAGCTCTGAGTCCTACCAGGTGATTCTCCCTAAACAAAACAAAACAAAAAACCCTAAAGAACATGCTTTATGAGAGAAGATACATAAATAGCCAAAAATTCATGTAAAGGTAATCAATTTGTTAGTGTGCAGGGACATGTGTTTTCCTGAAGACAGCAATGAGGGAAACTTTAGTCCTCTCTGAAAGACGAGAATGAAAAGGGCTGACAGTACTGTTGGCAAGGATGTGGAACAACTGGAACGCATACATGCTGGTGGGGGAAAAAATGGCAGGATGGATCTCTTGGACAATAGTTTGGCAGTTTCTTATAAAACTAAACATATACTTAGCATATGACCTAGAAATTCCTCTCCTATGTATTTACACAAGAGAAATGAAAACATTCTCACAAAGATTTATAGAGGAATATTCATAGACGTTTTCGTCATAATAACCCCAGAGAGAAAAAACAATATAAATATCCGAGAGTCAGTGAATAAACAAGCTGTGGTATGATTATATACTGAATAGAAAAAGGAACTAGCTATTGACATGCAGAACAATGAGAAGGCATTTGAAAAACTTTAGTGAGAAAAGCCAGACTCAAAAGAGAACATTCTCTATGGTTGCCTTTGATAAGAGGGGAATTAGAAGAGTACTTGATTGTGGTAACCAGAGCGCCGCATCAGAGTGAGGGTGGAGCAGTTGAAGGAGAGAAAGGCAGGGATGGAGGTGTTGGAGGTAATTGTGTCTTTATTTTCAGTAGGGGTGGTTTGCGTTGGGGTATGCATTTCTCAAAATTAGTTGGACATAAAGATGGGTATTTCATTGTTTATAAATTATGTTTAGAGTAAAAGATAATAGAAAAACACATTGACAGAGCTAGTGTACCCCAAGGGCATCTGCTCGCTCCAGGGACATGAAGAGCCACAGACCATTCCTTCAGTTCATGGGAATGAGCTCTATAATTGTTACTAGGTTTTGGCATATCAAATACAATATGGGTAGCTTGCCAGGTTCTGCAGTGTGGGTGGTATACTCTCAGTAGTAGGCTCTCATCTCATGTATTTACTGATGAATCGCATTGGAGAGATTGGCTTTTCTCTAGGGTGGAGCTCTGACGAGCTGTGGAGTCTGGATGTTGAAAATGGCTGCCCTCATGGTGCGAGGGTTCCTCTGACTTCTTGCGAGGCTCTATTGGGATGGCGGGCCAGGGCTAGAACTTTCCTTCCCTCCTGGGCACCTCATGATCAGCTGAGCACAGGGAGAGCCGGAGTATCTCTGCCCCATGTATCTGAGGCAAGGAGAGTGCCTAGAAGAGACTTAGTCATCTTTGAAGAGCATTAGGTTTAAAATTTAAATGGCAATACATTCACATATGTGTTGGGTTAATCACCGGGAAGACTGAAAAGCTTTATAAGCACTACGTTTATTTTCTCTCAAAATAATTCTCAATTTTTTTTCAAAATATGTTTTTCATGTGCAGGTTTCTTTCATTTCAAAAAACAGAATCACTGTGAGACACAATTAAAAAGTTGTTCATGATTGGGTTTCAATCATACAATGCTCCAACACCCATCCCTTTATCAGTGTACATTTCCCATCACCAATGTTTTTCTCTCTCTCTTTCTTTCCTTTAGGCACTGTGGTTTGCAATACTGTTACTGAAAGCTTATCATACATATCACTTTACCACCTTTCAGCACAGTCCTTGTCCAGAGTGATTATTTCCAACTGTGCTTTATGGAAGAAGTTTTAAACATAGTTTTAGTAATCTAACATATTTACAGACTCTGGATGTAACATAAGGACATTGGTGGAGGGTCTTGAGAATTTTGGTGGGGTTGAGTGAGGTAACTGTACTCATCAAAACCATAACTGCTGACATTATTGTAAACATGGGATCCAAAGGATAACAATTAAATTAAAAAAAAAAAAAAAAAAGAGTTTGCCAAGGGGTTGAGGTGGAGGGATGGTGGGAGGAGGAAGGATGCTGACGCTGTGGTAGATGAGAAGTTGGAACATTCTATGGCTGAAATTCTATTATTGACAGTGCTGGAAATATTGGTGCCCTAAGTGAAAATGGGGGAAATGAAAATTTCTTATAAAATGCTTAAGAAAATTAATTAAGAAAAAATTCCAGCTTCTTAAGGAGTGCTAGTATAAATATGTCAGTTTGTTAAGATATCTGACATAAAATAGAAATCGGAGAGCTTTGTAATAAAAGTGAAAACAATATTCAGATGAAATTGTGATCAGTTAGTCTTTAGTTTGATTATTCAGTCCACACAGATTTTTTTCATGTCAGTAGTAGTAATTTTCAAGAGATATAAAGAAAACCTTATCTTTGAAAGAGTCTATTATCATGTTTGAGTCAAGATGAGCCAATAGCTTTGTCCAGCATTTTCCTGGGGACCAAGATGAAAGCAAACACTTGGATTAATTACAGATTCTTTTACTGTGGTCCTATCTCTCTTGTCCTACAAAAAGCCCATGATAGGGAGTTGGATGGGGTAGAAGGTCTTGCCAGGATAAGGCACTCCTGCCCGAACCGCAATGCCAAAAAAAAATTGGCAGTGTGAAGGGAGACAGAGGTGAGGAAGAACTTGGTGTGGGGAGAAAAATCTCCAGTCTGGAGTATTTTTTTAAGGTATGAAGCAATGGCCTAGGAAATATAGGTAAAGTGATCAAACTCCAGCACCTCAACCCCACAATTCTACTGTATTGCATTAGAACAGGTGACTAGGCACCATAAGTTCTATAGAGAATTGAGAACAAGTGGCAGGCATCGTCTTGGTGCCCCTTGCAGTCTGGCTTGGAGATGCCTTTTCCAGAGTTCCACCCAATCCAGGGCCATGGTTGGACAGACAGACAACGGAGATTCTCTGTGGGTGTCAGCACTTGTTAGCTGAGTCAGACAGATACAGAGTCTGACAGCCCAGAAATAACCGCTAGCAAGGAGGCCACAATCATAAAGCACATCCACTTAGCAGGGGGCTTCTTTTTGACTGCCTTTTTACACCAGCCTCCATGTTCCCCAGTTACCTGGCCCCTCACAGACCTGTATGACCATATTGAGGAGCCTGAAAGAACAAGTGTGGGTGGGGACCTTCATTATCTGCTGGTGGGAATATGAGCTGATGAAATCTTTTGGTTTACTCCTGGATTTGTGCTCAGGGATCACTATGGGTTGTGCTCAGGGGTCCAATATGGAACCCAGGAAACAAACTGGGTTCTGTTGCATATATGTAGATTCCTTTAATCTCTGTTCAATCTTGATCCTACAAGCTATATGCATGTTTTCCCCATATAACGAGCAATTTTTTCCTTTCAGTAAGCGTAAAATGTATGATACCACTCTCTACTCCATAATTAATAAGGGATACATTTATATACGTCATTAAGTCTAATTTCTCCTTTAATACATAATAAAACATGTACTTTTTCCTTTTATTTAACAAGCTTATAGTGCGTGATTTTACTACAAGCTTAAGAGTACATGACTCCAGACCCACAGATGCACCGCTCGGCCACGCGTGGGAAGCAGCCATAGAGAGTTCTGGAGGGCGGTAAATGGCCTAGCCCAACCCTGGCCGCGTCCAACATAGCTCAAAGGTTCACTCACATGTGCAGGGTGGGGGCACACTGGCTGGACTTGGGAGCGGGATTTGGGTTTGTCCGCTCACTCCTCCACCTCCATGTCGGAAGGCATGGCTGCGAGCTCCCAGCTTCCACAGCAGAAACCCTGGAAGAGAGGCACTCCAGACCCACAGCTGCACCAGCATGTGGCTACTCTACAGCCATGCTACAGTCTTAGTACTGGAAGTTAGGACTAGGTCCTTCCCAGGATATTTTACATTTATACAGTATACAGTTCTAGGCAGGTTCTAGCTGTGTTCCGTCATCCCAGTGAGCCTAGCAAGAAGCCAGGGGAACCCCCACACCATGAGTTCAGTCATTCTTAACATCCGGACTCCACAACTCCTCAGAGCTCCACCCAAGAGAAAAGCTGATCTCTCCCGTTGAGGTTCATCAGCAAATGCACCAGATGAGAGCCTACTACTGAGAGTGTACCACCTACATGGCAGAGCCTGGCAAGCTGCCCATGTTGTATTCCATATGCCAAAAAACAGTAACAATTATCGACCTCATTCCCATGACCTGAAGGAATGGTTTGAGGCTCTTCCTGTCCCTGGAGCGAGCAGAAGCCCTTTGGTACACTAGCATGTGACAGGGCGTATGGAGATGTTACTGGTGCCCGCTCGAGCAAATTGATGAACAGGGGAAGACAAGTGACACGTGATAGTACATGATTTCATCTTGTATGAAAACTGTGAATTCTGATATTCTAAAACATATTATTAATGTGATTTGACAACTGAAAAGATGATATTGAGAGAGAAGTGAGAGCACACGCCAGAACAGGTACCCAGTGCTCATTGTGTTAAGAACACATGTTATGGGGAAAAAAAAAGTTCTTAACAACTTCTATGTGCATGGTATGACTTATATTAAAATATTTCAGAAGATAAGAGCACTCCAACTAACTTGATTTATGTGTATTTTAATGTTACATTTCATCACTTTTTCTAAAAAAGTTTTCATTGGTTTTGAAATGTGGCTTCTAGATATACATTATGTCACCTATAATAATTGCTGTGGTGTTTTCTCCTCTGATATTTTCACACCTCATTAATTTTTCTAGCATATTTCATCCACTGATGCTTATCCGAAAATGTTATATTAATATGGAAATTATGGGTATCTTCGCTGTGACTGAATTTAATAGGAATGTCCTTTAATTTCACCCATAGACCAGACTTTTGCATATTTCTTATATATATTTTCTACTTTATAACAAGTATTCATCTATTTCTGTTCCAAGTTATTTTTAATAAGTATATTAAAAATGGAGCTAACTTTTGCAAATTTTACAGGCTAAGTTTTTGGGTACCTATTGGGATGCCATGTGATCTTTCTCCTTTGATTTATAAATGTAATAAGTGATATATTTAAGTTGTACTGAATGATTTCACTTGCAAACTTTATTGAGTGATCTAGAATCTATACTCACTAGTGGAATTTATGTATAAAGTATACTAGTATATTAAATTTGACATTACTAATTTGTTTTACTCCAGTGCTCCTCAGATTATCAGGCAATAACCTA
>JAJIBD010014286.1:0-20194 GCA_021461705.1 Cryptotis parvus
TTTTTTTTGCTTTTTTGGGTCACACCAGGCGATGGTGGGGGTTACTCCTGGCAGTGCTCAGGGACCAAACACATGGGATGTGGGGATTGAACCCAGGTCGGCAGCATGCAAGGCAGAAGCCCTCCCCACTGCACCATCTCTCCAGCCCCTCCCCTTCCTTCTCCCCTCCCCTCCCCCCTCTTTCCCTTTCTCCCTCTCTCCCTCCTCTCCCCACCCCTGCCCCTACTACTCTGATTATTCCCTGCACCCAGGGAAGGTTCCAGAGGTTCTGCCTCTCTGCTGGCCCAAGCTGTGCCCAGGGACAGATTCTGTGACACACCCCCCACCCACAGGGGACACTGGTGACCCCAGCCTTGGTGCCACCATGTCCGGCTGGGGTGGGCAGGTGACCCGGTGAACTGGAGTGCTGTGGACTGCAGTGAGGGCCCCCCACCCGTTCCTGTGTCCCAGCAGGCTTTTAGGAACAGCCCCAGCCCCTCCTTTCTTCCTGTCCCTGGATTCTGCTCAGCTGCCGCCTCCTCCAGGGGCCTTCCCAGCCTGGACCCTGCGCCCACCCAGGCCCCGCCTCTCCAGCCCTGCTCTGAGTCGCTGAGTGGAAGCTGCAGCCTGCCCTGTCCACTGCAGCCTGGCTCGGGGCTGAGACTCTTTCCGGGCTCTCAGAGCACCCCAGCCAGCGCTCCTGACCTCAGCTGATGTGGCAGGACAAACATGTGGCCCCGCTTCACGCATGTGGCCTCTGAGGGTCGAGCAGTGTCTGTCCTGCCGGGGCCTCCGTGCTGAGGGGGCAGAGGGGGCCGGGCCGGGCGGGCGTGGGGAGGCCGCTGGCCCCACTGCAGCTGCCGCGGGGATTTTAATAACGGGAGTGATTTTCCGTGATGAATGGCGCTGCCTTTGTGTACATAATGAAGCCCTAATGTTTTCAAATCCCGTAGGAAGGAGCTGCGCGCCCGTAATGAATTTCAGATCACATCGCGGCTGTGTTCTCTCCGTCTTCTGCAGGGCGCCCACCGGCTTGGCACAGCAAGGGGGCGTGGGGAGGGGGCCCTGCACTCAGCCCGGCCCACTGGGTTTGCTGATTCAGAGAGTGCTGGAGGGCGGTCCTGTGTGCTACACCCCAGCCCAGCCCGGAGTCTGCCCGATTGTGGGCATCCGTTTTTGGCCTCAGTTTCCCCAATCTGGCTTTGGGTGGGCATTTGGCCTTTCTCTGCAGGTGACCAGGAGGTGCCCTCCAATGACCCTGGGTCACTGAGGAGGGTCCCCCAGGGCCCGGGTGCAACCCCCCCTCCAGCCCCCACACCGCTGCCCAAGCCGGCTTCCAGCTTTCCTCCCCGTGCAGTGGGGTGACGGGGCACTTGCCTTGCTAGTATCTCCTAGTACTCTGGCAACACATGTGGTCCCCCAGAGCCCACCAGGGCGATCCCTGTGCACAGAGCCTGAGTAAGCCTGAGCACTGCTGGGTGCGGCCCAGAGAGGGAAAGGAGGTCATGGTGGAGAAGGTGCCCGGCCCCCTCCGGGACAGCCACTAACCCAGGGGCGACTATGACTGACTCCACTGGGGAAACTGAAGCACAGGAACCATGAGCTAGCAAAGGAGCAGCGGGTCGGGAGGCTGCTCCAGGGAACTGGTGTGAGGGGCCAAAGCTATGCAGACCCCACCTAGGGCCCAGGCACGGGGGCTCTGCGCTCAGCTGACTGTGACTCTGTCCCCCGGGGGACTGGTGACCGTCCTGAGCTCTGTTCCTGCCCATGGGGTCCCCTCAGGCCCCCTGAGCTTATCTCAGAGGTGCTCCTAACTCTAAGGCTCAGAGAAAAGTGAGGGGTCCCCCGACCACCAGAAGCGGGACTCTAGGGAGAAGAGGGGTGGCCCAAGCCCGGTAAATAATTAATCAGCCCAGCTTGTTTGTTTAGTGTGAAGAATGCGCCCCATTGAGGGGCGTTTATTGCTGAATAAATTTAAATATCTCATCTCCCCTTCATGAATATTACAGCACCCTGAGCTGCGAATGCCCCCCCCAGAGGCCCCTGCCTCCTGCCTCTGGGCTCTGGGAGCACCCCCTGGCCCCTCCAGTTTCCTGAAGCTCAGCTGGATGCCCCAGGCCCCCTCCCCCAGGACAAGAGGAATCTGGGCCTCTGAGCTGGGGTAAACCAGCCTATCTGGGAACCCCCAGGACAGCGCAGACAGGACCCAGGGACACAGAGTGGCCCCCAGGGTCTAAGAGGAGGGAGCGTCAGCCTTGGGGTGGGCCACCAGCACCCCAAGGCCCCTGCCGTCGGTCAGGAGGAGGTGGGGCGGACACCCCCTTCCTGGGGGGCAGCTGCCTGCTGTGTCCATGGGGCAGTTTCCGTCCCTCTGTGCCTGTTTCTTTTTCTTTTTTTTTTTTTTTTTTTTTTTTGCTTTTTGGGTCACACCCGGCAATGCTCAGGGGTTACTCCTGGCTCTGCACTCAGGAGTTACTTCTGGCGGTGCTCGGGGACCATATGGGATGCCGGGGATCGAACCCGGGCCGGCATGGGCCGGCTGCGTGCAAGGCAAACGCCCTACCCGCTGGGCTATCGCTCCGGCCCTGTTTCTTTTCTAAAGCCAGAAAAGTGAGAGCAATGTCTGGGGGCGGTGCTGTGGGTGGACGGAGATCTCGGGGTCCCCCGGTTGCAGAGGGGCTGGGGAGATGCTCCAAGGTCGTCACCCTGGATTCACCCCCAGCACTCTGGGTGTAGCCCCCAAACACAGCAGGAGTCCAAGAGGCCGAAGGGGGACAGGACGGAGACTGCCCTGGCCCCTCCCCACTGCGTGCCCCCGGTTTCTGCTGCTGAAAGGCCCCTCCCTCATCCACTCTTATTCCTAACCCACCCCCACCGCCCTCTTGGCTTGGGAGGGCGCCTGGCAGGCGTGTGGGGCGTCGCTGCTGAGCCCTGAGCCTGGCCAGGGACGCTTGGCCTGTTAGGAAGATGGTGGACGGGGTGCCCAGCCTGGCCCTGGCCTCTGCTTTGGGGAACTAACCCCCATACCAGAGGGCCCCAGCCCGTGCCGGAGTCTGGGGACGGCCCCACCCCCAAGCGCCTGGGCGTGTGCACGTTCCCCTCCCACAGGCCCCTCATCAGGGCGAGTGGCCTGGCCAGAGCCCACTTCCCCAGCTGAGCCTACGCTGTCCACACACCAAGGGCGCCAGAGACGGCCTGCAGTCGTGGGCATTGGGGTGGACACTTGGTAGACACTTGTCCACCCCACTTGCCACCCCTTTTGCTGCAGCCAGGCCCTGAGCACCCCGGAGAAATGAGCTCATTCCTCCCATGGGCCCAGGGCGGGCTCTCTCTTCTATTTATTTATTTATTTATTTTTTGGTCACATCCAGCAATGCTCAGGGGTTTCTCCTGGCTCTGCACTCAGGAATTACTCCTGGCGGTGCTCGGGGACCATATGGGATGCTGGGGATCAAAACCCCGGCGGGCAAGGGCCGGCCACGTGCAAGGCAAGCGCCCTACCCGCTGGGCTATCACTCCGGCCCAGGGCGGGGCTCTCTGATCCCACTCCAGGGGGACTGCAGTGTGTGTGTGTGTTCTCTGACCCCACTCAGGGGGGATTGCAGGGCCCAGAGAGGCGTGTGTGTGTGTGTGTGTCCCTGTGTCCCGTATCTGTAGCTGCTGGAACCGGATTGGGGGATTGTTTAGTTTGGGGTAAGGGCCTCCCGGCTGGTACATTTCTGCCTGGTCTGGGGCTGCTGGGCCCCCTGTTTCAAAGGCCGGGTGGGGTGTGGGGGCTGAAGTGTGCCCGGTGAGCGCTCCTTGGGGTCCCCAGGACGCAGCTGCTCAGAGTGGGGACACCCGTGAAGCTGGGCCAGGGTCTGCCCACCGCAGTGCACCTGCCAAGGGCAAGGGCCCCCAGGGCTGGGAGTGGGTGCAGGTGTGGGGAGCCTGCCCAGGGGGCAGGTCCATGGGGTGTGAGGGCGGGGCGGGGCGCTGCCCTGTGTCCAGGCAGCTGGTTCCGGGAGCTGCAGGCACGAAGCTAGGGGTGCCGAGGGGCCAGGCCCAGAGAAACAGCCGCGCCGCCCTCGCGCCCCAGGAGCCCCCGCGGCACTTTTCCTGTCCAGGGAAAGGTGGAAGCGGGTACCCCGCCCCTCGCCCCGGGGTATTCCCCGCCGGCCGCCGGGCGGGGCCGACCCTGCCGCCTGCCCCTGCTGTTATCGATCCGTCCGGAGTCCCCAGGGCCGCGGCTCCGCCGTCAACACGACTGGCGGGGCCCAATTAAGCCCCGGCGCTAACGAGGCGGCCGAGCTCGTTAACGCGCGGGCGAGGCCAGACACGTGCGGCGCCGGGCCCGCACCCCGGAGGTGCGCAGCGGGAAGGCGGACTGGTAGCACCTGGACGGGTCGGCCTTGGGAGCCGGGGCCCGGGGCCCCCCCCGAGAAGCGTCTGCGGACCCCGCGGCCCGGCCCCGACCCCGACAGCGCAGCTCCCGCGGCGGCCCAGGCGGCCCCGGGCGCAGGACGGGCCGCGCGCGCCCTGCCGGCCGCGCCCCTGCTCCGGGCTGGCGGGGGCGCGGGGTCCCGCGCGCGCGGCTGACTCGAGCGACCCCTCACTGGCCACTCGCCCACAGTGGACGGCTGCATTCACCGGGCCGCCGGGCCCCTGCTCACCGACGAGTGCCGGACCCTGCAGAGCTGCCAGACCGGCGAGGCCAAGATCACCTGCGGCTACCGGCTGCCCGCCAAGTGTGAGTGGGGGGGGCGGGCGCGCCCGGGCGGCCAGGGAGCAGACCCCAGTCACGAGCGGCTCTCACGGGAGCCTGGACCCTGCGCTCCTTGCACGCTTCTTGCACGTAGGCAGGGGGTGGCGTGGACGTCGGGGCGGGCTGCGGCTCTGAAGGGCGCTGTCCGGCGAGGTGCGGATATCGCCGCGGACACACCCCTAGGCCCGGAGGAGAGCTGGAGCCCGCAGGGCCCCTGGCCGCTGAGCCCACGCCCTTCCCCGGCAGATGTCATCCACACGGTGGGGCCCATCGCCCACGGCGCGCCCAGCGACAGCCAGGCCGCCGAGCTCCGCAGCTGCTACCTGAGGAGTCTGGACCTGGTGCTGGAGCACCGGCTGCGCTCTGCGGTGAGGGGGTGGGTCAAGCCCTGCTCCTAGGGCTGCGGCGCGGAGAGTGACTTCCGCCCCCTCTGCTCCCCACCCTGTCTCAGGCGTTCCCCTGCATCTCCACCGGCGTGTTCGGTAAGTAAGGAAAAGGGCGAGGAGGCAGAGGCAGGGGCTTGAGGCGGGGCGTGGCCTAGTAACGGAGCTGGGTGTGACTCAGGGCTGCAGTGGGCGTGGCCTATCAGGGGAGATGGGCGGGGCTCGTGCGTCAAGGGCGTGGCCTCGCAGGGAGCTGGATAGAGCCCAGTGTCGGGGACCCGGCCTAGCAGGTAGCTGGGCGGAGCTCAGTACGTAAGGGGCGTGGCCTAGCGGAGCTGGGCGGCCTGAGGCGCGGGGGCGTGGCCCAACAGGGAGCTGGGCGGGCTGAGGCGCGGGGGCGTGGCCCCAACGGAGCTGGGCGGGCCGAGGCGCGGGGGCGTGGCCTAACAGGGAGCTGGCGGGCTGAGGCGCCGGAGGCGCGGCCTAACGGAGCTGGGCGGGCCGAGGCGCGGGGGCGTGGCCTAACGGAGCTGGGCGGGCCTCAGGAGCCAGGGGCAAGGCGGACGGGAGCTAGTGCGGCTCCGGCCACAGCTCGAGACTCACTATGGCTCTCCGGGCAGGATACCCGAATGAGGCGGCAGCCGAGGTCGTGCTGAGCACACTGCGCGAGTGGCTGGAGCAGAACAAGGACAAGGTGAGGCGGCACACAGGGTGGCAGGGGCTCCCAGGGAGGGCTGGTGACCAGCTTAGGTGGCTGAACAAGGGCGGGGGTCACAGTCCAGCCGGCTGGGTGCTTGCCTTGCATGTGGACAGCCCAGGCTCCAGCCTGGCACCCCAATGGGTCCCCAAAACACGGGCTGGCCTGGCCCCTGGGCACAGCCCGGCTAAGCTGCCCCTGCGCCAGGTGGAGCGGCTGGTCATCTGCGTGTTCCTGGACAAGGATGAGCACATCTACCTGCAGAAGCTGCCGCACTACTTCCCGCAGGTACGTCGGTGGGTCCCCACCCCTCCCCGCCGCGCCCCTGCCCCGCCCCACCCCGGCCGGCTCTCACTGTCCTCTGCCTTCCAGCCTGAGGTACCCGCCACCCACCCTGGCCAGGACTGGTAAGCAGGGCCCGGCCCTCTGAGCCACGCCACTAACTGCCCACTAACACGCTCACCCCCACGCAGGGTCGGGACGCCCACTGCCGCCGCCCACCCCTCTGACCCTTCCCTTCTTCCCTTAGACTCCCCGAGCCTGCCGGACCTCGCTCCCAGCTCTGAGGAGGCCAAAGCCAGCAGCGGGGCGTTGGCTGGGCCCGTGCCCGTTCTCGCGTGCACCCCAATAAAGAGCACTTGTTTCAGCAATGCCGTGAGCGCTGTGCAGCCACAGCCCGGTGGGGGCGGCGAGGCATGGGCACACGGCAGAGGTGGGCAGCACATCGCGTTTATTGAGGGTCTGCCCCACGGAGCTCCAGCCTCGCGCGGGAGCCCACAGTGCTGGGCAGAGAAGAGTGAGGCGGTGCGGGGCTTGCGCCCAAGCGAACGGGAAGCAAAGCAGGCACAGGCGGGGGCTTGGGGCGGGAGTGCGGGCCGGCCAGCCCTGCCCAGACCCAGGGGGTCGACATGCACCCATCAGGCCAGCCCCCGGGTCCCTCCTCCCCTGCCCCGAGCTGACCCCCAGCACCAGGCCACCCTCTCCACCCAGGGCTCCGCCCCATGCAGACCCCAGGGGTGGGCAGGAAGCTGGGCTGGGGTGAAGGGGGCTATGAGGGGGCAGTTCGAGCCTGGGGAGTCCTGGGCCGCTGGGCCAGTCCTCCAGAAACCCCCACGCCCACTGGGAGCCCATGGCCAGCAAAAGGAGGGGCAAAGGCAGAAGGGGAGAAAGTGGAGCCCCACCATCCAGGAGGGGGCCCCAGGAGGCCTCGCCTCCTCAAAACTGCTCCTGGTGGGGCGGAAGACAGGACGCCGGCCCTGGGCAGGGGAAGGGCGGCCAGAGCAGCCAGGCGGGCGAGCAGGGACACACACACACGGGTCACCTCCAGCGCCCCTTTAATAAAACTGGGAGGGAGGGAGGGGGCGGGCGGGGCCGTTCACAACCCCGAGCCTATTTGTAGAGGATATCGTAGTGTCGGGCCGGTAGAGAAGGTAGACCTTGGGCTCGGAGCCCTCGGGGAAGATGTGCGGGTTGGTGGTGCCGCCCCTCGCCCGGTCCATGTACTCCACCTGGATGGAGACGCTCAGGGCCTGGGCCAGCGCGATGATGGATGTGGTCACTCTCCTTGCACATGGGCTCCACTTCCTGCGCGGGTGGGGCGGGGCAGTCAGGGCCCCTGCCGGGCGCGGCACCCCGCCCCACCCCACGCCCACCCGGCTGGGGCGGGGGGCACCTGCTGGCAGAACTCCTTGACGGTCCGCCCGCCCTCGATGAAGTGCTCGAAGAACTTGCTCTCGCGCTGCAGGTAGCCGGAGGTGAGCAGCCGCAGGTAGACCACCAGGTAGTCCGAGGTGCTCTGGTCGTTGAAGGAGGCCAGCAGGTCGGCGACCGAGGTCTGCTTCTCCACCTGCTCGATCAGGTCCATGAACTGGCGGCGGAGGGAGGGAGGGAGGGGGAGGCCAGTGAGGAGGGCTGCGGTCACTGCAGGCGCCCCAGGCTCTCCGGCCCCTCCAGGCCCGCTCACCGTGTTGTGGAAGTCCCCGATGGTGAACTTCGGTGAAGCCCCTGCGACACCAGGTCCTCTTTGCTCTTGGCAGACACAGCCTTGAACCTGGAGAGTGGGAGTCGGGCCCGGGCGCTCAGTGGCCAGAGCGGGGCCTGGGTCTGGCTCGGGGAGCCCCTGCAGCCCCCTCTCACCGCTGCAACTCCTTGCTGTCATCCAGCAGCGCCTCCAAGTGGGAGAAGCCGAGCGCGGTAGAAGCAGTTCCCGTCGGGCCTGGTCTTGCGGATGTACGAGTACTTTTTGTGGAGGTCCTGCAGAGAGGCCCCCCAGGCCCGTCCCCGTCAGGGCAGGGTCAGCAAGGGCCGAGGGTGACCTCCGCAAGGGACGCCATGGGTCCAGGCAGCCACTTGGCACTGCTGACTGGTGGCGCCGCTGATGGCAGCCCCTTGGCGAGCCCCCCTGCACCCCCAGAACAACACCCTTGTGCTTGCACTGGCTGTGTGGACGATGCCAACTGTCTGTCCACAGGAATGGAGTAGCAAGGGCAGCGCTGTGGCTCCCACGGAGATCAGAAGCCTGCACACGGGGGGGGGGGGGCAGTTCCACCCCTCACTGCAGGGATCCCAAGAATCATTTGGAGGGGCCGATACAGTGAGGGGGGGCGTTTGCCTTGCACACAGGCGACCCGGGTTCGATCCCGACATCCCATAGAGTCCCCTGAGCACTGCCAGGAGTAACTGCACACCGCTGGGTGTGACCCAAAAAAAAATATTCATTTGTAGGGGCCTGGTCCCCACAGCGACAACAAAACTTTGAAGGGCTGAATGAATCAGCTGGTCCAGGGGCCTCGCACAAGGGCTGTGGGCGCCGCGGCTCGCGTGTCAGGACCACCGGGCTCAGCAGCCTCTCCCCACCCGACCTGCCCCACAGCTTCCGGTCTGACCACCTGCCCGGGGCATCGCGCCTGTCACCCAGGCAACCCTGCCCGCCGTCTGCTGACGTGGCCTTTCAGGCTACAGTGTCCCGAGAACCACTCGGCCTCCACACGAGTCCGTCTTGACCCATCCCTGGGGTCCGTGGGGGTCCCCTGCGCCTCCCCACACCGTCCGTTTTTCTCTCCTCACTGCCCCAGGCCCAGCAGTAGGCCGGCGCAGACCCGCTGCCGCTTAATCAAGTCCTTCCCACCAACATGCAATTCTGCGGCCCGCCCCTTTCCTGGGTCACCCCGACTGGTCAAGGTCACCAAAACCCAGGCTGAGGGTCCAACCGTCCTCCCGGGGACTGGCGACTGGTGCTATCACCCGGGCTGGCCCGCCACCGGGGGCAGCTGTCACGCCAACACAGCAGTGCCCCTCCTGCCGCACGCAGACCCCACACCCAGCCCCCTCTTGCCTCGAGACACCACATCACCTCCCAGGGGCAGGCCGACGGCCAGGCAGCAGGCCCCCACTGGGGCTGGAGGGCTTCTCGTTGGGGAGTCACACCCCCTATGGGATGCCGGGCTGGAACAGGCCGGCGGTGTGCAAGGCAGCCCCCTCCCGTGTGCTATGGCGGCTCCAAGGCAGCCCCCTCCCCATGTGCTATGGCTCCAAGGCAACCCCCTCCCCATGTGCTATGGCTCCAAGGCAGCCCCCTCCCCATGTGCTATGGCTCCAAGGCAGCCCCCTCCCCATGTGCTATGGCTCCAAGGCAACCCCCTCCCCGTGTACTATGGCTCCAAGGCAACCCCCTCCCCGTGTGCTATGGCTCCAAGGCAGCCCCCTCCCCGTGTGCTATGGCTCCAAGGCAGCCCCCTCCCCGTGTGCTCTGGCTCCGATCCGAGAAGGTGTCTGTGGCCACTACCCTGCGTCTCGGGCTCAAACAGCCTCAGTGTAAGCTGTTCCCCTCGGCGCTGCCGGTGTCTGGCTGCAGGGGGCACCGACCCTAGGCCGTCCTGAAACAAGTCCCTTCTCCAGTGATCGCCACTCCTGGGGCCTGCCCTGGCTGCTTCCTGGCCGCTGGACACCCCAGTATTCCCTGGCTCCACCTCTCCAGAGCGATCGGGGCAGTTCTGGCCTGCAGACCACAGTGGTGCCTGCTCTGACTCGCCCCAGGCACCACACTGGCACAGACAAGCCTCCCCTGCCAGCCCACAGGCCCCGACGGACATTTCCCAGGGTGGAATCTACCTGGGGCTGCTCAGGTCCCCAGCGAGAAGGCGGGCTCAGGCAGCAAAGCAGGGTATCGGGCCTGAGATGGGCTCCGCAGAGGCTCAGCCAATAAGCCCAGTGCCCGGGCTGCCCATTTCACAGGGTGAGTGACCGCGTGTGCCAGGCAGTCTTGGAGCGGGCTCCCTGCCCCTTCGCCTGCTTGCTTACTCGCCCTGGCTGTGTGCCAGGCACCGAGCTGGGCCCCTGGCCCTGTCGCCTGCCCTCAAGCTGTACTTCCTGCGTGAAGCAGAGAGGGGACAGCAGAGGCTCTGAGAAGTTCAGTGGGGGTCAGAGACAGCACAGTGGGCAGGGCGCTTCCCGGCACACGGTCAGACCTGGTTCAATCCCAGCAGCCCACAGTTGCCCAAGCACCTCCAGAAGCGATCCTGAGCACAGCTGGTGTGTCCCGCCCAGCACCAGCCCGAAACCAAGTTCAGCGAGAGTCAGGGCTCCGCTCACGGACAGACCCCACACCTGGAGCAGACTCTCAGGATCTGGCCACACTTGAAAGCGGCTTAATTCCCCCCCAATGCACACTGGCCGAAGTGTGTTAAGCCTGAACTCTGCCCAGTGTGAAGTGCAGCTGCCCTGGCGGCCCTTTCTCGGCGCTGCCCCCGCCAACGTACCACTGGCCACTGGCACCCATTTGGGCCACGTCAGCTCGGCTGTCTGACCCTGGGACACAAACTCCAAAGGCTCCTCAAGGGAGGGGGCGTCTACGCGTCGCACACCGTGTAAGGACTCCCTGGGGGCTGCAGGGCCTAGCGGGGTCTGGGAGCCCCCTTCCACCCCATTCCTGCCTCCCGCAGGCCCCTAACCAACACAGGAAAGAGTCCAGGGTTTGGGGAGAGCCAGAAGCGTCCCGCTCCCCAGCTCACCTTGATCTTCTGCTGGTAGATGTTGTCGTCCTCGGCGTACTCCTTGTACAGGACAGAGAGCTCCAGGCGCTCGGAGACCAGGGGGTTCTGCACAGCAATCTGTGGAGGAGGGGGTATGAAGGCCATCAGGCTGGGCCCCACGGGCACGACCACAGCCCTCAACTGGAGAGGAGGGGGCGTCCACAACTGGACAGAGCACAGGCCTCGGGCACAGCCTCCAGAGCCCAGGAGGCCGCTGGCCACAGCCCCTCACCTCTTGCTGAATTCGGTCCTGCTGAGCCATGATGGCTTCATCATAGGCGAGACAGTTAACACCTGGGAGGAAACAAGCCGCGTTGGAAGGCAGGCCCGCTCCGCTGCCCGCAGCCGGCCGGGATGAGCCGCCAGGGATGGGGGGGACGGGCCTGAACCTGGGGTGCCTGGGCCACACCGACTTCGCCACCCAGGCAAAAACCGGTCCTGGCCTGGTCTCATTTGTCAAACGAGGGGAGGACCCGGGGCTATGGTCCCAGGGGTCAAGCACACGAGCACGCAACGCCCTGGGTTCGACCCCAGGCACTGCAAACCCTCTTGGTGCCTCCAGCTGGCCCCCACGACCATACACATAAAAACGGTGAGCGACGGGGGTGTCGCCTCACTTCCCGCAGCCGGGGAGGGGAGGTGGTGGGCAGGGGTCTTGCGGAGGCTGTGCTGGCTGGGGGCGCTCCTGTGCTAAGTCCATCTCGCCCCTCCGCTCTGGGCACTCTCGGGGCGCCCAACTACAGCGACGCAAAGGCTGAGCCATGGGCTCAAGGTCACGGGGAGCGGCCGCCGGGGGTCGCGGCCCAAGCCCACCGCCGCGGCCCCGCGGCTCCCGCAGGGGGCGGCCCTGGGAGGAGGAACTTCCAGGCGTCCGGCGGCGCGCGGGGCGCTCAGTCGGAGGCTCCCAGGCCGGGCTGCCCGCGGGGCCGGGGGCTCGCCCCTCCGAGGGGCGGGAACGTAACGTGCGTGGCCCCGCGGCGTTTCCAGGCCGCACCTCTGGGGCGCGACCTCGACGCTACGCCCGGGCGGTCCCTCCCACCCCGGCGACTCCCACGCGGGGCAGGGGGCCCGGCACGGCGGCGCCGCGGCTAGCAACGGCCCGGCGGGCGCTCCGGGGCTGCAAGGCCAGAAGAGGGGCTCGACCGGAAACGGGCCGAGCGCTCCGGGCACGCTCCGGCGGCCCTCGGCCACCCGCATCCCCAGCGGCCCGCCCAGTCCTTTGTGCTCCGCAGCCGCCGTAACTCGACGCCCCGCGGACAGGCGCGGCGGCCCGGGGCGACGGGGGCCGGGCCCGGCCTAGGCCTCGGCCACAACGCACAGAGCCGGGAGGGCGCGCCGGGGCCGCGGGAGCCCGGGCTGGGGGTCCGGAGGGGCGGGGCGGCGCAGGCCCCGCCCCGGGCGCGCGGGGGAGGGACGGAGCCGCAGGTCTGGGCCCGCCCGCTCGCTCGCCCGCCCGGGGGTCGCGGCGGCGACTCCTTCCATTGTGAGGGGGGGAGGGGCGGCGGCGGCGGCAGGAGGATGGGGCCGTCCGCTCGCTGCGCCCCCGGCCGCCGCCGGCCTTGCCCCGGGTCTCCCCCGCGGACGGGCTGCCCCGCGTCGCTCCCGCCAGCCGGGCCGGGCGGCCCTTCCCCGCCTAGTACCTTCGGAGTCGCTGCCCAGCGGCTCCCTGCTTCTGCTGCTGAGGTTCCTCCGCCGCCATCTTTAAACAGCGCCGCACCGCCGAGCGCTTCCGGGTCACCCGCTGCCCTCCTCCCGGAAGCGCGGCCCGTCTCGCGGCCCCGCCTCGGCCCCGCCCCTAGCAACGGCGGCTCCGGGCCGCGGCCCGCGCTGGCCCCGGCCGCTTCTCCCGGGCTCCCGCCGGTGACCCGAGCCCCCGTTCCACTGCGCCGGGGTGGGAGGGACCGCCCGGGCTCCAGCCCGGACCCCCGCTCACTTCTCTTTTCTCCGCAGCCTGTTTGTTTCTTGGGTCACACCCGGCGATGCTCGGGGGTTCCTCCTGGCTCTGCGCTCAGGAATGACTCTTGGGGGTGCTCAGGGACCCTGTGGGATGGCGGGATCGAACCGGCTCGGCTGCGTGCAAGGCAAACGCTCCCCGCTGTGCTGTCGCTGCGGCCCCGTTCGCCTGAACCGCTGCGGGCGGTCCTGGGAGAAGCCGAAGCTGCCGCGGCTACAAACCCAAATATGAACTTTTTAATTGTCTATCTTTGTAAGTGTACAGGGCGCAGCCTTGGTCCTGCAGGCGCCGCCGGGCTCTCTGGGGCCCTGCACGGAGAAGCGGCCCCGGCTCAAGCCAAAGCTTCGGGACTCCCCGAGCTCTGCCCTTGCGGCCGGGAAAAGTGGGTCACTCTTAGAAACCGGGCTTCGGCCCAAATGGGAAACAGATGAGTCGCCGGGGCTTCGGGGAGCAGGTGCGCGTGCAAAAGGGAAACGTGCCCGCTTGCCCGCTAGCGCCGGGCGCCCTGGGGAGTTGCCCTCCAGGCCTGCTCTTTGTGCTGGCTCCCTGGCCCTGCGCTGCAGTTTCCTAAGGAGCAAATATTACTGAGAGGGGAACTAGGTGACGTGTAAAGGATAGCTCCTGTAGCGCCTTCCCCAAAAAAACTATTTCAGAAGCTGCAAAGAGAAAGATTAAAAAAAAAAAAGCCCAGCGGTAGGGCGTTTGCCTTGCAGGCGGCCGGCCTGTGCCAGCCCGGGTTTGATCCCTGGCATCCCATATGGCCCCCAGCAGCGCCACGAGTAATTCCTGAGTGCAGAGCCAGGAGTAACCCCTGAGCATTGACGGGTGTGACCCAAAAGAGAAAAAAAAAAGGGGCGGAGCGATAGCCCAGTGGGTAGGGCCTTTTCCTTGCACGCCACGGAACCAGATTCGATCCCGGCATCCCATATGGTCCCCGGAGCACTGCCAGGAGTAATTCCTGAGAGCAGAGCCAGGAGTAGCCCCTGAGCATCTCAGGCTGTGACCCTAATGGCAAAATAAAATAAAAGCAAGGCTGAGTTGGGAGAAGCCGCACAGCCCACGAGGCAGTCTTGCAGGCAGCCAACCCTTTCCAACGCTTGGCTCAGGGACTGGAGCAATCGTGCAACGGGAGGGCGTTTTCCTTTGCATGTGGCTGACTGGGGTTGGATCCCGGCATCCCATACATTCCCAGGCACTGCCAGGAGTGACTCCTGAGTGCAGAGCCAGGAGTAATCCCTCCACATCAATGGTAACCCTCCCTCCCAAAAAAAATTCAATGCTGGGTTCAGTGTATGACTCCGAGCACCAGTAGGAGTGATCCCTGAGCACTGCCAGGTGTGACCCCAAAACCAAAATGAAAAAGCAACAAGGCCTTGGTTCTGGAAGATGCTGTTCCAGGTTATGGCAGCCCCGGGGTTCCCGTTCCAGATGTTCGGCCTGACCGCAGGCCCCCGGTGCCCAGGAGGGAGAGACCCTGTGACGGCCGCCCGAGGGGCCCGCGACACTGGCCCCCGCGAGTGTGCCCGCGACACTGCAGATGGCTTTTCCACCTGGCTCAGCTGCCGCCCGTTGAGCTCTCCCTTCCCCAGCCTTCACAGTGGGGTCTGATCCTGCCCCTCGAGCCCTGGGTCGGCGGGAAGAGCCTGTGTGGGAGAGGAGCCCAGGCTCAGCACGGTCTCTGCGGCTTGGGAGGGACGGTACAGCAGGGGGCACTGGCCTTGCAGGTGCCAACCCAGCACCCCATGTGGTACCCGCAGCCCACCAGGAGTGATCCTTAGGGTGCGGAGTCAGCTCTAGCCTGATGCCTGGCACTGCATGAGCCGAGTGTCACAGGAACAGCCTCCGGGCCCCTCATGTTTTGGGGACACACCTCCCACCCCACCCCAGAGAAAAGGAAAAGCTGTGACGCTACTTGGCCCTGCCCTCACTTCCTGAGGCAGCAGGGCCCGGGAGCGGAGGGAGGCGTGGGGTGCCCGGCTGTGGCTCAGGGTAGGCCCAGCACCCCTCGGCAGCAGGGCGGGAGGCAAACGGTCTCTGGAACTTCGCACCTTACACCAGCCCCAGGGCCCACTCGTGTCTCCCTGACTCAGGGCTTCTCGCCCCGTCCACCTCTCCTGTTCCGTGACCCCCTGCGGGTCTAATCTCTCCTGACCTTGTGACACCGGGGGTCCTCACAGAACAGGGCCACAGGAGAGCCGCCCTCCCAGCAAAAGGCACTGGCCCGGCTGGGTCAGACTGGGGCCCCAGAGCCCAGAGGGAGGGGCTGGTCTCGGCCTGAGTTCAGGTCCCTTGAGAGAAAGCCAGAGGGAAGGGGTGGAGGCGCAAAGCGGTGGCATCCAAGGCATCCTGGGACATCGGTCTGGGGTCTGCCGGGGACAGAGCCACGAGGCAGCAGCCGGACCTCGACTCCAGAGTACAGATGCCGGCTTTGACAGATGTGAGGTGAGAGTGAGCGAAGAATCCAGCTGTCTGCAGGTGGGGCCCGGGCAGTGGAAGGACGCTGGTCCCCGCTTGCTGGCAGAATCTGTCTCGCTCCACCGCTGAAGACTCAGGCTAGGCCCAGAAAGGCTGAAGGGAGGTGCCTGCCCTGCACAGGCACACCCGGCTGGGTCCCAGCACTGCACAGGCACACCCGGCTGGGTCCCAGCACTGCACAGGCACACCCGGCTGGGTCCCCAACACTGCACAGGCACACCCGGCTGGGTCCCCAACACTGCACAGGCACACCCGGCTGGGGTCCCCAGCACTGCACAGGCACACCCGGCTGGGTCCCCAGCACTGCACAGGCACACCCGGCTGGGGTCCCCAGCACTGCACAGGCACACCCGGCTGGGCCCAGACGACAGCACACGGCTGGGTCCCCCAGCACTGCACAGGCACACCGGCTGGATCCCCAGCACTGACACTGCACAGGCACACCGGCTGGGTCCCCAACACTGCACAGGCACACCCGGCTGGATCCCCAGCACGCACACTGCACAGGCACACCCGGCTGGGTCCCCAACACTGCACAGGCACACCCGGCTGGGTCCCCAGCACTGTACAGGCACACCCGGCTGGGTCCCCAGCACTGCACAGGCACACCCGGCTGGATCCCCAGCACTGCACACTGCACAGGCACACCCGGCTGGGTCCCCAACACTGCACAGGCACACCCGGCTGGATCCCCAGCACTGCACAGGCACACCCGCTGGGTCCCCAGCACTGTACAGGCACACCTGGCTGGGGTCCCCAGCACTGCACAGGCACACCCGGCTGGGTCCCCAGCACTGCACAGGCACACCCGGCTGGGTCCCCAGCACTGCACAGGCACACCCGGCTGGGTCCCCAGCACTGCACAGGCACACCCGGCTGGATCCCCAGAACTGCACAGGCACCCCGGATGGATCCCCAGCACTGCACAGGCACACCCGGCTGGGTCCCAGCACTGCACAGGCACACCGGCTGGGTCCCCAGCACTGCACAGGCACACCCGGCTGGGTCCCCAACACCGCACAGGCACACCCGGCTGGGTCCCAGCACTGCACAGGCACACCCGGCTGGGTCCCCAGCACTGCACAGGCACACCCGGCTGTGATCCCAGCACTGCACAGGCACACCCGGCTGGGTCCCAGCACTGCACAGGCACACCCGGCTGTGATCCCAACACCGCACAGGCACACCCGGCTGGGTCCCCAGCACTGCACAGGCACACCCGGCTGGGTCCCAGCACTGCACAGGCACACCCGGCTGTGATCCCAGCACTGCACAGGTCTCCGGAGCCCACGGGCACAGCTGCTGAGCAGGGCCCCAGAGCTGAGCAGAGCCATCCCTGAGCATTACGGGATGTGGCCCCAAAGCTAAGACAGCTCGGGCTGCACTGGCCCAGCCATCCAGACTCTAAGGAGCTGGTGGTGTCTTCCAGGCCTGGGGCAGGCGGCAGGAAAGGAGGCTTAGGCTGGCTGATGGGGCGCAAGGTCTAGTGAGAGGCTGCGCCGGGCCCCAACCCTGTGTTCAGGTGTTGGCTCTCAACCTTCCAGCACCCAGATGCGTGGACAGCCCGAGGGCCTAGCACCCTACCCTGGACAGCAACCGGGAAAGCGCTGCCCAAGGAACAAGAAACCCAGTTTCCCCCACAGAACGGCCCTTGCCCCAGGGCTGGAGGTGTGAAGGGACAGACAAGTGACCACTGGTCTCGGGGCCTCAGAGACCGAGGGAGGTCGGCCACACGCCCGAGCTCACTGGGACTCTCCATGCACCATCCACGCCGGGCCTCCCACTGTGGGGAGCGGAGGGCGGCCAGGAGCTCAGCACTTTCTCCTCCCGCGCCACCAGCGCCATTACGTGGCCAGAGAGGGGGCTGTGGAGTCCCCTTGGGGTTCAGGGCACAGACACAGGGCATCTCTCTGGGCTCACAGGCTGCCCGAGCCAAGCGCCGGGGCTGGGAGAGGACCAAGCACTGAGCTCCAGCACCCCACAGCAGGAGCCGCAGGTCAGGCACAGGCAGGGGCAGAGCAGGGACAGGAAAGGGCAGCAAGCAAGGCCGCGTGACCCTGGCGGGGCCCCTCCCCAGCACCCACACCGAGTCCTGCCAGCCCACACCAACACCGCCCCGCAGGGAGACAGTGAGTGGGCACTGGGCCACGGGCACTGCTGGCCACCACCACAAGGCTCAGGAACACCAGACAAAGGTCGGCTGGCCGGGGTCCACCCCTCAACTGCTGTCAAGGGGGCCAAACACGGGCTGCCCTTCAGCCCCTGCGCCACCAGGCACCCGGGTCCACTGCCCCTGGACCCCAGCTAGCCCTGCCCTGCCCACGCGTGGCCAAGTGGGAGAAGTGCAGGCCTCCCCGCGCAAGGGCACGACGGCAACCCCCAAGCTGAGAACAGTGGCGCCGGCGAGCAATGGGGGAACAGGGTCACGCACAGGCGCTGGGCCACAGGACAGCGGGGAGAGCTCTTGCCTCACACATGGCCGACCCAGCTTGACCCCGCCATCCCAAAGGGTCCCCGAGCGCCAAGAGCCATCCCTGAGTGCAAAGCCAGAAGTAACCCCTAAGCACCACCCGGGTGGGTCGGGGGTGTGGCCCAAGATTAAAAAAAACTGTGGTTAGCACCGCACAAGACGGCAATGCACAGCAGAGGGGTGTGCCGGGGACAAACTTCAGCTGGTGACACGGGGCCGAGGACGGGCAGGTCTCTGCACAAAGCTACAAACGCAGGGACCCAGGAGACATGCAGAGAAGCCGCCTCCCCGGGCAGCGGACACGAGTAAGGGAGGGCTCCCCTCCTGCCGCGGGCAGAAAGCCAGCCTCCTTCTGGGCGACGCCACACTGGAGCAAGACTTTATTGGTACAAGAGGGGCCCTACCGCAAGGGCCTTAAAAACCCAGCTGTGTGGCTCCGGGTCGCCATGGCGAAACGGAGAGCTCAGGATGGCCGCGGAGGTCACTAGACTGAGGACATGATTGGGGAGACCGGCCAACAAAGCAGAGACATGATCAGGGCGGGCGGGGCGGGCAGGGCGGGCGGCCCTCACTCCTCGCGTTTCTTGTAGCTCTCCAGGTTGGCCAGGACCCAGGCAGGCGGCACGAGGAAGCACAGGAAGCAGGCGGTGAGCCCCACGACGACATCCTGCAGAGAGGGGACCCGGGGTGAGGCTCCCAGACCACCACCGGACCGGACCGGAGCCTCAGGAACTCAAAAAAGCACCGAGTGGCCGCAGGGCCTTGCACAGACGACCGAGCGCGGTCCACCACGCGTGGTCCCCACGGGCAGAGCCAGAAGTGACCCTGAGCTCCACCAGGCGTGACCCAAACCTCCCCCTCCAAAAAAGCAGCTGCTTGGGATCAGAGCGATAACACAGGGGAGAGAGCGTTACCCTTCAGGCAGTGGACGGGTTCGATCCCGGCATCCCAAATGGTCCCCGAGCACCGCCAGGAGAGATTCCTGAGTGCAGAGCCAGGAGCAGCCCCTGGCGTCGCCGGGTGTGACCCACAGCCGGCGCCCTCTGCGTGGCGATGGCTAACTCCTGGCCCTGCCCCCACGTCCAGGGCAGCCCCGGCCAGGCTCACTGGCCCTCCGTTCCCGCGGGGTCACTGCCCCCAGACTGCAGCTCGCATTACACCCAGGGACAGTCGTGACCCAGGCTGGGGGCGGCCTGGCATTCCGCCTGCGCCGGGCACTGCCCCTGGAGCTCACCCGCGCCCAAGCCCCGGGCTCGGCTCGGGCACGTGCCGAAATGCCCCCGCGGACCCTGACACGTTTCGGGTCCTCGTGGCCCCGCCTTCCCACGGCAGCGCCCGAAGGGCCGACGGGCTCCGGGGCGGGGCTCTAAGGAAGCCCCCCCTGAGGCCGCGCCGGGGAGCGGTCATCCCCGCCCGGCCGGACCCCGCCGTGCCCTCCCGGCCCGTCCTCACCGTGGTGCCGAACGGCTCCCTCGGCGGCCTGGAATGCACCTGGGCCCGCTGCACCAGGAGCTGCCGGGCCGGGCCCGTCAGGCCCCTCAGGAGCCGCGGCGCCAACGCAGACATGATGCAGGGAGGAGACCGCGGACAGCAGCGTCGAGGCCCAAGGTCGGGAAGTCAAAATGGAGGCCCCGGGCGGAAGTTCCGGGGCGGCCGGGAGGCTGCAACCCGGAACGCTGCCGGAAATGACGTGGGGCACGCCCCCTCCACGCCCACGCCAGCTTTGGGCGCGTTCCTTGAAACAGCCAATCGACGTCTAGCCTACTGCTAATAGGCGGGGCGTCTGGGGCGTTTCTTTCGGGCCGCCCGCCTCTAGGGCGGGCCTCTCTATGAGTGACATCGCGACGGCCCAACCGTAGAAGCCAGAGCAAGGCGGCATCCTTGACTCCTCCTTCCATTCATACTGCTAAAACGCACTCCGTCCGGAAATCCCTGCCCCGCGCCTAGGTCTCAGCCAGGCGCTCCCACCGTACTGGCGCCAGCTGCCGGCACTGATCACATCACCAAGCTCTTTAGTTTCTGGCCATATCGGGCAGTGCTCAGGGGTACACACACGAATATGCCCCTTCGCGAGCATTCTCCCCAGGCCCACTAGAATACTTCTCAACTGATTCATTTCGGGCTTGCGGGCACTCCCGTGTGGTGTCAGGGATCAAGTAGTGAAACCTCTCTCCAGCCCACTGCTCGGCCAAGACACCTGGGAAGCGCCACCACCACTGCGGGGTGGCCGTGGGGTCTCTGACGTCAGTGCCTCAGCTCGTGGGGGCAGGGAGGGGAGCGGGGCAGCACCCCGAGGTGCGGGCCTGCCTGGGCGGGGGCGGGGGGGGGGCGGGGCCCAGCCCCCTGTGGGTCTGTTCAGGGGCCGGGCCCTCCACACCGGCTGCCTGAGCCGCGCACAGTCCAGGCACAACCGTCCAGCTCCCCCACAGGACTAGGAAAGGGGCGCAGCTCCTTGCTACAGG
>JAJIBD010014287.1:0-33557 GCA_021461705.1 Cryptotis parvus
GGTTCTCTCCCAAGCATCCCATATGGTCCCATGAGCACACCAGGAGTTTTCCCCGAGTGCAGAGCCAAGACTAAGCCCCTGAGCACAGTTGGCTGTGACCCCAATACCATAAAACAATAGCAGCTTGAATTCTACTTAATTTTAGTTTTTCTGACATAAATAAGTACGTTTATTTGACAGATTGTTCCAAAAAACTTGTGGTGAATTCAGTAGTTAACTTTGTCATTAAAATCTCTCATCTTTCTATCTTTCTCCTCTGCCAGTCTTAAAAATAGGTGCTACTTGTTTTGCAAAGTAGGGGCAGAGCTGCTACTGGCTCTCCCTGTGCTCAGATGATCATGAGGCATCCAGGAGGGAAGGCAAGTTCTAGCCCTGACCCACCATCCCAATAGAGCCTTGCAAGAAGCCAGAGGAACCCCTGTACCATGAGGGCAACATCTTCAGCATCTGGACTCCTCTCAGCTTGTTGGCGCTCCACCCAAGATAAAAGCCAATCTCTCCACATTGTGGTTCACCAGAAAATGTACAAACTGAGAGCCTACTACCAAGAGTATACTACCCTCATGACAGAGCCTGGCAAGCTACCTGTGTTATATTTGATATGCCAAAAGCCAGTAACTATATAGACTTCATTCCCATGACCTGAACAAATGGTTTGAGGCTCTCTATCTTTCTGGAGTGAGCAGATGCCCTTGTGCTACACTATCACACAACAGGATGTATGGAGATGTTACTGGTGCCGCTCGAGCAAATCAATGAGCAATGGGAAGACAAGTGAAGTGATACTTGTTTTGTGGTCAGTGCCTCATGGTTGCAAGCTCACAGCTGCAGTGCTGAGCATCCCAACTACACAGTTCAAAAACAGTTCAAAATGGATTGAGCAAGAGATTTTCAAACAACAGAATATTCCATACCTAATGAGTATCTGAGTCAGAAGAAACCTTCCCCTTGTTTGACCGAGTCTTCTTTTTATTTTCCAGATAGCTACAAAGACCTTAACAGGAGGAACAACAAACCTTAGCTGCCGTGAACAAAAATCTATTCAAGCTTAAAATGCAAGAGCATTAGCTGCTCAGAACCATCACCAAGGAGAGATAAAATACTTCTGCTCTCTCAGGACCTGGGCGATGCTTGCAGGGTGATTATTTTTTTGGCTGGGAAAGCTGCTTAGCCGACAGAAAAAAGGGAATGCACCTGAACATTATGAGTCGGCTTTTCAAAAGACAGTGGCCCTTCTTCTTTCCAACCCCCTCCTTCTTTGGGAACACTTAGCAAAACTAAATAAATTATCAGTTCAGTCAGCAAGAAGTGCTCTCGCTGGGTAATGCAGGAGAAACTTGAAGCCTGAGCCTTAAGAGCTCAGGCCATTGGGAGAGAAGAAGTCCCGGAGGGGAGAGATCCAGAGGGAAGCCCCACATGAAGCAAAAGTGGGCAATGAACTGCCTTTCCTCTGAGTGGGGCTGAGCGTGATGAGACCTGGGGACTGCCTTGTAGTGACTGGAATAAAAAGGCAGCTACAATGATGGATCATTCTCCTCGGAAGCTATTGAAGACACTGGACCCAGAGCAAAGTCTTGTGGTGTGTGAGCTGAGAATGAGGTGTGGGGACAGGGGGGCCTGGCAGAGTGCTACCCCATCTCCCTTCTTCTGGTTGCTGATCTGGTGTGTCTGATCAGTGCTCTGCCCTTTACTTAGCTGGGAAATAGAGAGAATCACAGAACATCGATATCTGCTATAGAATTATTTTCATCCTGTTTCTCACCTTAAGTGTCACTGTTGGAGCACAAACACGGCCATGCAACTGTTTGGAGAGGAGGCTTTTAGCAAGTAATGAAGGTTACATGAGGTCAGAAGGGTGAAGCCAAACCAGTTGAACTGGAGATCTTCAAAGAGGAAGAGAATAGAGTGATTTTGAATATTCTCTGAGCTCACAGGGATGGCAAAATGACAACCACACAGAGAGAAGGTGGTAGATTCAGCCAGGAAGAGAGATGTCTCCAGAAATCGATTTGCAGACATTTTGGCCATAGGTGTCTAGCCTCCAGAACTGAGAGAAAATATATTTCTGTGGTTGGAATCAAAGGTATGTGGTATTTATTGTGGCAGCCTAAGTAAATTCAAACCCTTTCCTAAGGAAATTGACAGAAGCTCTGCAGAGAGGTGCTTGTGAGGTGCTGGAAAGCTCACACCCTCCTCACAGATCCCTGACCACACACCCATGTAGTCAGGCCTTCTTACTTAAGTGCAGAAATTTGAGGTCATGAGTTGCATGGAGGGAAGATATTCTCCTGGGGTCAGATTAACTTTCTGTTGGCAGGTGGGGTGTCCACTCTCTTCTCAGTCACAGGAGGTGATACTTGAGCAGTGGCTACCCTAGTGTGTGGACAGCTCTATCCCTCTTCCCTCTCTTGCTGAGTCGAAATCAAGGATTGGCAGCATGACCAGACTCTTTATGCAGAGCTTGGCCCACATGAACCTCCTGAGATATTCATGTCCAGGATTACTCAGGAATAGACAATTAAGACATAACTCATACTCTCCACCCGTGATCCAGAGCCTACTGACCCGCTGAATGAACTTCCCTATGCTTAAAATAAACGTGTCTGTGAGGCTGGACACACTTTCAGAAATTTCTGTATTTATTAAGTTGCATTTATGCTCTAGAGAATGCATATTCTGTCCCCTTTCTACTAGAAAAAAATTTTTAACATATTTTCTAACTCTCCAGGGCAGACTTTGCAAAGGAACTAGGCCAGATATTAGCCGTTGGGTTGTTTCTTGGCTCTGGCAAGTCTAAGGGTCTGAAGCGTGAAGTGCTGGTGGCTTTTCCGGGACCCTTTGTCCTTGTGTAAGGCACTCTGGTGACTCTAGGATCTAACCTCAGGAAGTATGTTACTTTTTCATTTATTTGAGGTCATGCAACAGTGGAATGGGGCAGGTGACCTTAGTGTGGAGCCGCATGTGGTAAAGGATGACTTTGCTACCTCTTGTACAGGGTGGGCAGAATAACTTGAGCACAGCAATCACCCCAAGCCCCCTATGTTACTTTTGATTGTATTTATTTTAACATTCACATTTTCATTTCTCCATGTCACGAACACACACACATTACACACACATTACACAAACACACACACATACACACACACCTATTGTAGGGAGAAAAATAGGTAGGTTATCATTTTCCTGGTTAAAAGAAAAAGCACCATGACTCCTAACAGTATGATTTCATAGGCCATGCTAATTATTTTTTAGGGCAAGCATAATAAAACCCAGGTGATTTGCCTTCAGCAGTTTCTCCTTATCTTCACACAGCTCAGGATCATTTACCCACACGGCAAGCAATTACCATAAGCCCTGCAGTCTTCCCCAGACGTTCTTTGTGGGAACCCTGCTACAGTATACAAAGGTTAATGTGCTTTTGCACTACAAAATCTGGGCATTATCTTGTGTATTGTAAGACATGACTGTGACACGTTGAATGCAGACGATTTACAAGATCAGCAAAACAGAAGGGGTTCCCATTGGGAGCATTTTCTGCTAAAGATTTCCTCATCAGAATGTGGTTCAGAGAATTCTAAGGGCTTGCAAGGCTTCCTGCCTCTGGGGAGCACTGCTTGGCTGGCCCCTCTGTTTCTTCTGGGGAACTAAGGAGATTGGGGTACTCACAATTTCCAAGACCAGCTAGGCATCCCCTGGGAAAAGTGACTTTTGTTTCTTACAATGATTGTATAATTTATTAAATTACAATTCAAAGTCAAATGTGTCATAGCTTTATAGACATGCTGACTCTGGCCATCATCATGGGGTGGCGCTGGAACAAATACGTGGGAAGGGTCTCTAGAAGGGAAGAGATGGGCTGAGAAATGTTCATGCTATTGTCTAAATTCTCAGTTCATGAGTGGCCTCCTTTGTTCACTTTCTCCCCTGATTGCTTGTTCTGTCACCTCCTGCCTCCTACTTCCGTGGACTTTGTCCTGTTCAGCTCACTCATCATTCTCTGGAATGCTGCCAGGATGGAACCCCACGAGGGACAGGTACACTTAATGTTTGAATCACTCTTTTGTCCCCAGTGTCAAGTCCTGAGAGGATCCAATACTAATTTTCAAAATTTTCACATATTTTATCTCTAAACATATACAATCAGTAGAGATAATGACTATGTGGTGAGGGTAGGGGGATCTTAAATTTTATTTTTGCACCATACTTGACTGTGATCACTCCTGGCTCTGCACTCAGAAATCATTCTTCGTGGGGTTGGTGAAACTTATGGGATGCTGGGCATCAAACCTGGGTCAGCCCTGTGCAAGGTTACCTGTACTATCTCCCCTGTCCCTTATTCAGCTCCACTCTGGTTAAGGCTCTATCACTGATTGGACTCATCTAGTGTCTCATTCACTTGTTCACTGACATGTTCACATAGTCTTCCACATGGTTGGATACAGTCTTTATTAGTTATAGGTAGTTTCCATGCATGCTGCTTTGAAAGTACCATCTGTGCATAGTCAGAGAGGCCGGGAATGTGGTATATTGGTTCCACAGGCTAATAGGGTCTCTGGCACTCACAGCAATACTTGCTTCACCATTTTATGGAAATAAAAATCAAGGCCAGGGGAGATTAAGTAGATTAAATAGCAAATGAAAAAGCAGTGGAGAGAAAACCAGTGATGAAATCGTTTCTGATTGAATTGGCATAGATTTGGATAGTAGAACTCAGGATGACCTTGGTGCATGCAGTCAAAAGTATGTACATAATGGAACAGTACTAGGCTCTAAACAATAAGAAATCTCATCATATGCAATAATATGGGTGGACTTAGAGGGAATTATGCTGAGTGAAATAAGTCAGATGGAGAAAGACAAATACAGTGTGATTTCACACATATGTGTCAGATAAACAAAGCTAATAAACAAAACAAAATGAAAATAAACTCTTAGACTACAAAAATAAAATAGTTCTTACCACTGTGTAATGTGGTGGTCTGCCTGTTAGTAAAATATCCTCATAAGGAAAGAGGGGAGGCGGGAAAGGTAAAAAGAAGCCAATTGTATGGTGAAGGACAGAACCTGGAAGTTTGGTGTTGAGCCTGATGTTGTATATAGAGAGCTGACATATATGTCTATAGTTTAACATATGTAATATTATAAGCCAAAATTGCTTCAACTAAAAAGAAGAAAAGAAGAGGACTGAAGTTATAGTACAGGGGTTAAAATGTTTGCCTTAGTCATGGTCAACCCCAGTTTAAACATGGGCATCACATAGAGTTCCCTGAGCACTGTTAGGAGAGATCACCTCGCACCTAAGTCATGAGTAAGTTCAGTACCACTGGGCAAGTACTGAAACCTAAAATAAAATATAAGAAAGAGAAAAGAAGAGTATATAGTTAATTTTCTAGCAGAACTACCACTGTCATCAGGAAAGGAGGATTAGAGTTGGAAATTATTTTCCAGATAATCAGTCTCTTGATGAGAGCCCAAGTTCCACAGAGATAAAAGTCATTTTCTCAGGGTCAGTCAATCAGTATCAAGGTCAAGGTGAAAACCTAGGTTTTATTGTTTCCATGCCAGTGTTTCCACGCTGGCATTTTTCTCTGTCCTAACTGGGATGGGTCTGCATAGCTTCCTAGGAGGCTAAGGGGCTCCCTGTCTCTTCAGGGAGGAGAGCAAGTGTCCAAGCTCTTTTCTTTCTCTACTAGCACCCAGCTGTGTCTTCCTTCTGCTGGCTTTTCCCAAACAATTAAGTTCCATTTAACTCCTTTTCTTTGTCTTTGCTTTTGAGCCATACCTAACAGAACTCAGAGCTTTCTCCTAACTCTGTGCTCAGGAATCACTTCTGGTGTGCTTGGAGGACTATTTCTGGTGTTAGGGACAGAACTCAGGCAGACTGTGTGCAAGGCAAGTGCCCAACCTGCTGGACTATCCCTGCAACCCTTCTATTTCACTCTTGACTTCCAGAACCTGGTGTAATAGAACTCTGTGCACACACATATCCTTGGTTGTTTCTGCAAGAAAATCTTTCCCTTGATTGTACATGATCTGACTGGTTGGCAACATGTGAAAAATATTCCCAACATATGAAAGAAATACGTTTTGAGAACCTATTCCAGAACAGTGACGTGGTCTTTTGTAGACCATGTGAGAGAAATCTGTTGTGGTTCATCTGTTCAGGCAAACTCAGACTTTTAATGCTTCTATTAGATTTAGAAACATCAACTCCGACTTTTCTCTATGCAGCTCTCTCCTTTAACCTTTTAATAATTATATATGTGTGGCTGAGTAATATGCAAATATATACAATCACTTGCATCACTTGTCTTCCCATTGATCATCGATTTGCTCCAGCAGCATCAGTAACGTCTCCATTCATTGGGATTGAGGTCCATTATTGTTACTTTTCTTGGCATATCGAATACACCGTGGGTAGCTTGCCAGGCTCTGCCGTGGCTCTGGGTTCATTCCAGGGGGCCCAGATTTTTTTTATGTCAGACCATCAACCATCCAGGGTCCACGGGGCAGAGCCCTGGGTGTAGACAAACTTGTCTCCTGTCTGCCACCTCTCGATGCAGCCAGGCACTGCAGCCATACCTGCAACACCTTAAGGGGCAGGAAATATGTACAATATGTAATATAACTCCCTAGGCCAGAAAGGAGTGTGGCATATATATATTTATTATATATAACATATTATATATAATATATATAACATATATATAATACAATGAATAATATTACATGCATAAAACATTACACATAATATATGTATATATACATAAAATATATCACATATATAATATATACATATATAACATATATGTAATATATCATTGCATCTATAATACATATAATATATGTAAATAATATTTTTGTCACTTGTATCACTTGTCTTCCTGTTGTTCATTGATTTGCTCGAGGGGGCACCAGTAACATCTTCATACATCCTGTTGTGTGATAGTTTAGCCCAAGGGCATCTGCTCTCTCCAGAAAGACCGAAGAGCCTCAGACCATTTGTTTAGGTCATGGAAATGAGGTCTATAATTGTTACTGGTTTTTGGCATATCAAATATGACATAGGCAGCTTGCCAGGCTCTGCTATGCAGGTGGTATACTCTTGGTAGTAGGCTCTTAGTTCATGCATTTACTGATGAACCACAAGATGGAAAGATTGGCTTTTCTCTTGGGTGGAGCTCTGACGAGCTGTGGAGTCTAGATGTTGAAAATGGCTGCCCTTGTGGTGTGGAGGTTCCTCTGGCTTCTTGCGAGGCTCTATTGGGATGGCAGGCCAGGGGTAGAACCCCCTTCCCTCCCTGATGCCTAGTTATCAGTTGAGCACAGGGAGAGCTGGTAGCAGCTCTGCCCTTTGTATCTGTGTCTCTGGTTCAAGCATACCTGGGCTTGAAATAGGCTTTGCTGTAGGGTGGGATTCTGATGAGCAGGGCTTGAGATCAGCTTACCTCTTGGGTGGAATTCTGATGAGCTGTGGAGTATGGATGTTGAAAATGGCTGCCCTGATGGTGCGGGGGTTCCTCTGGCTTCTTGCGAGGCTCTATTGGGATGATGGGCCAGGGCTAGAACTCGCCCTTCCCTCCTGGATGCCTCATGATCAGCTGAGCACAGGGAGAGCTGGTAGCAGCTATGCCCCATGTATCTGTCATAAATAATATTACATGTATAAAATGTATTTATTTTTAAATGTATATAACTGTGTTTATATATGTAAATGTATATGTATGTATATATAATTTATATAACTCAGTCACAATCTTTTCTGACCTGGGGTTACATTACTTCTTTTTAGCTTCTACTCTTCTATTCTTCCTGGAAGGAAGTTGCCCCTAAGTTCCTGGCATCAGTTTGCTCATCACAGCAACAGTCCTTGATGTCACAAGTCTTGAATAAAATTTTGTTGTTGGAACTGACCATTGAATGTTACCACTTGGGTCAGTTGGAAAGCTAGCCTTAAAATGTTTTTCCAAACAAAAGCAAACCTGCTGTGACATCAAAGTGGTACTGGTGAGTATCAGTCTGAGGAGTTTCCGTTTTTATCAACAAGCTCTCCAAACTTCCTCCACTTCCAGCAGTCTGACAATTCCTTGTAAAACACAGATCTGACCCTGTAGAGGCCTTGGGAAGACTGTCGAACAGGAATGCAATAAACGCAGAGGTTTTTAACTTCCCCGAAATAACAGCTGCTAAGACTTGAATGGAAAAGGCCTGAGTCCAGGAAGGGAATGTGTTCACAAACATGCACACTGCAAAACTCTATCTGCAACACATCTTTATTTATAGAACGACAAATGTAAAACTTGAAGAGTTGTAGAAAAGAAAGTTCTAGGCTGCAGTGCCTAGTTCTGAAAGGGAGAGAAGATTGAGGAATTCCCAGTGTCCCTAACGCACATATTTTTTCTTCCACCTGCATTCCAACTGCTCCTTCTCTGTCCTACCCCCAGCTTGCCTTTGAACAAGTCATTTACAAGAGATGGCTGTCGTGGAGCATAAAGAAATAATTAAAAAAATCTTCAAAAGACTGGCAGCATAAAAATCCCTGGCTCTGTCGTTTCTCTGTTTCTGCAAGCAGCAAAAGATCCATAATTCTCACACTTAATGTAATTCCAAGGCATCTAAAGTGATTTACAGTCGGTTTACTCAATACTTTCAGCTTTATTTAATGCTAACAGTTATGGCACATAAAAAGTTTATTGAAAATCCTTTGGGAGTGCGATTGAGTAAGAAAGAGTCGTTGCTAATACCATTACGGGAACAGGAGGAAAGGATCTCAGCCTGTTTTCTCCATGACCTTTATGGCTCCATGAACAAGGGTTATGGAGGAAAAGGCATCCTTCCCACCCACAGCACTGGGCACCTTGTACTTACCAGCCACAGGGGCACCATCTTGATGTTTCTGGACATTTGTTTTTCGAGTTTGTCTGCCAAAGTGGCTTGAAGAGAACCCCTAAGTTTAGAATACCTCGGAGTCTTTATTATTATGCTGAGACCAGGTTGAAAAGGCCTGCGATAGGAAAAAGAAATGCATTTTCATTTTTTCCTTCCCTGATGCTGTCCTGTTTACTCTTTTAATAGGGCCCACTTTCCAATTAGCCCAGCCAGGCAGATGTCCAGTTTGTCCTTCAGGAGTCTGTGCTATGGTGAAGGTGAGGTGAGAAGCAAGGACAAAGACTGCACACACTTTATCACAACAATCTGAGTCCCTCATTGCTGGGGAGTAAAGTTACTGCTCTTTGGTGTGGTCCTCATGCTGTCGGCATCAGAAGGGAAATCATCTATTAAAATTAATGTGTAGGGAGAAGGAAGAGAGAGAGAGGGAGAGAGAGAGAGGAGATAAAGAACCTGCCATTTAGGCAGGCCATGGGAGGGGGAGGGAATTGGGGACATGGGTGGTGGGAGATGGGCACTGGTGGAGGCGGGATGCTGGAACACTGTGTGACTGAAACCTCCAAACGTGAACAACGTTGTAATTGTATATCTCACGGTAGTGTAATAAAATGTTACAAAAATAAAATAAAATAAAATAAAAATAAGATAAAATAAAAAAAAATTACACACTTTGATATTTTCTCCAACTAACTGACATGTGCCCACATAGCGTCTTGTTGACTGTAAAGGAAAACTGAAATCTAGAAGATAGTTGGGAATGTAGCTCCAAGGAGACTGCTCACACAGCACATCTGAGCTGCACAAAAATGGCACCTTGCCTCTTGATGAATAATGTCATCTCCTGCGTGTTCTATGCCCTTGCTCGAATGGGAGATTTCTAAGGAGAACCTTGGCTTGGGTGTACATGCAAGTGCGTACCTGCATTTAGTCATTCAGTCACTCTAAGCGAGCATCTAAGGACTAGTCAGAAGATTTACTTCATCTCTTCCATCAGAGGAGTTTGCTCCCCCAACACACACACACCACTCTCTAGTTTCTCTTTAGCCTCTAGCTAGTTGTGGGAATGAGGTAGATTTCATGATAATACTGAACTTTTTAATATACACAAATCAAAGTAATTAAGCAAAACATTTTCAATGACTGCAAATTTAAATTAAATCAGCCACTCTCAGTTCTGCCTAAACAGAGTCCTCTGTCTTTAAACCTTATTTTTTATTATTTTTTATTTGGGGTCCCACATGAAAGTGTTCAGGGATGACTCCTGGCTCTGGGCTCAAGGATAACTCCTGGCAGTACATAAGGGAGGGACCAATGGCATGCAGCAGATAGAACCTGAGTTAATCTGCATGCAAGGTCTTATGACTATATTATCTCACTGGCTGCTGCCTTAAACATTTGAAAGTTTTCCATATTATTTCTAATAGGACAATATTTTACTGAGAGTGATGCATTAATGTTTTCAGAATCTCTTGAGACTGTTTGCCTCAACTCTACATGCCTTTAATTGCTACTTTATACACATACATGTACATATTCACATATTTTTGCTTATTGCTTTGTTTTTATTTTTCTTGTTTTTATTTTTTTAAATTTAATTTGCTTCTAATCTTTTTACATCAATATTATACTTGTATTATATCTATATGCTAATAATTATGTTACGTCATTCCTATGACCTAATATAATGGTTTGAGACTCTTTATGTCCCTGGAGCGAGCAGATGCCCTTGGGCTCTACTAGCATGAGACAGGACATATGGAGATGTTACTGGAGCCCGCTCGAGCAAATTGATGATGAAAGGGAAGATAGTGATAGTGAACATTACATGTAACACATGATTTTATGTGACTGAGAAATACAGTGTTCGCCTTACATGCAGCTGACTAATGTTCTACATATGGTCAGTCCCCTGAGCACTGCCACGAGTTATCCCTGAGCACAGAGCTGGGAGTAAGTCCTGAGCACTTCTGTGTGTGATCCCAAACCAAACAAAGGTTTGACTTTATGGCATATGCTTTCCCCAGAGATATTTTTCTACATACCACCTAGTTTTTGACTTTGCTTCTATTAGTTGTTGATGTCAGATGAGTATTTGATATATCTATATGAGGTATCTACTGTATCTATGTGCAGAAAAAAGATATGCATGAAGTGCTATACATATGAACATATGTATGAGATGTTTTATGTGTATGAACATTTATATACAAGTACACAAAATTTGTTTGGTGGGTCTTAGACCATACCCAGCAGTGCTTGGGAATTACTCTTGGGTTTTTGCTCAGTGATCACTTCTGGTGGGGCTTGGAGGACTATATGTAGTCCTGGGGATCAAACTGGGGTACCCACATGCAAGCGAGTGCCTTCCCCCTGGTACTATCGCTCTAGTTCACATGTGTATGCTTCCCAGTAGGTTTAAAACCAATTTATGAAATACCCGACATACCTCTGACCTTTCCCCAAGTCATTCCTTCCCACCTTTAAATCAGGAATCAACTTTGGGTTTTTAGTTTGTTTGTTTTCAGGACACATTTGGCAGTGCTAGACGCTCACTTCTGACTGTATTAAAGGATCACTCCTGATAGGGCTCAGGCGACTATATGGAATGGTGAGGATCGAACTCAGGTCTGCCATGTGCAAGGCAAGCGCCCTACCCACTGTATTATTTCTCTACCTCTAGACCCGAAGCCATTTTGTGAACGTAAAAAAAGTATTTCAAAGTTCATTCATGATACACTTTCTATATTTATATTATCATGTTTTCCTGTGTTTCATATATTTTATATTTTTTTATTTAAGTACCGTGATTTACAAAGCTGTTCACAGTACAGTGGTAACAATCAAATGATATTCCAACACCAGTTTTACCAGTCTCACCACTACCCAAAACCCTTGTCTCATATGTTTTAATTGCTGCTATGAAAAAAAATCACCCTTCGCCCCCACCACCCTTGCTTACCATCCCCACACACATACAAACATGGGGGGTTTCCGCAAATCCAGTGACCCATTTGGCTGACAGGTTGGGATCTATAGTGTACAGTGGGTACAGAACTCTCCTGGGATCAACAAAAAATATGTAAAATGCATGGAAATTTATGATAATAAATAAACAACGATTGACACAATGTTTTGTTAGTGCTTTGGCATGTGCCCTTAATTTAATCCTTGGAAAACAATTGACTGGGCAGATTATGGCGTTATACAGGCGCAGAAACTGATTCTTAGGTACTAATTCAATCCACATCACCTAGTCAGTGACAGGACCAGGACTTGAAGCTAGAACCGGTTACCCCAAACCTTCCCATCCTGAGGAAAAGAGAGTCTTTTCGGTTTGCAAAGAAGAGCTTGGCAACACTGGAAATAGCGAATGTCTATATTTGATACATCGTGATACTCATGTCTCACAGTCTATTTTCTAAAAAGGCTTTTTTCGCAATGACTACAGATAAAGAGTTATTTAATAATGAATGATGTATGTTGCCAGCACTCCCAAGGGTATTTCACTTTAATCAGGAACCTCTTAAAGACCCAATATCTTTCAAGATTATAGTAAGAGAAGTTCTGATGGAAGACAGGAAAGAAGGAAAAAAAAGTGAGTGGAAGGCTTCGTTCAACACTAGTGACTTTTCTGCATTGTATCAGTGCCATCTTTCTTATAAGAATAGCCTGTTGGTCACCAACTTGTGTGACACCTTAGCCAATATCAAAATTTAAGATTATGGTTGTTCAGGGCCCTGAGGCTGGGGTAGTTGGATCAGGAACCACAAGAGGGCAGCAGAGGGCTTGAGCTACTAGTCAAAATAGAAAACATTTCTCAGGGAGAAAGTAAGGTCCAGAGACACCCAGGGGGGATTGCCTCAAGCAATGAATACTGTGAAACAGAGACCTTCTCCAGGCCTGATGCATCCATCTCTCAGCTGCTGGGAACATGGTCTGCTGACAGCTCACAGCTGCAAGTCACTGAGAATTACCATGGGCAGCAGGGAACTGAAGGTTATGCCTTCTCCAGGGAAAGGTCCATGATTGAACAGTGCAGGCACACAACAGCCTTGTTCCCTTGCCTCACAGTTTGGGACAACTCTCAAGGGCCACCCAACCTCCAAAGCTCCAAATCTGGTTGAAACCTCAATTACAGGCTAGGGTGTTCTTTTCTTTTCTTTTCTCCATCTACTTTTGCCTTCTGGATTCCTTACAGGGTTATCTCCAGAGACAACTTGTTAACAAACACACTTCTCAGAGTTTATTTCCAGGGAACCTTGCTCAGGACACGCAACTGCTTGATCTAGCAGAGGGCAATGGTAATGCCATGGAGCAGAGTGGGCCAGCACTGTCTGGGTCACTCCTGACACTGGGTGGACAGTTCAAGGTCAGAACTGGAGACAAATACGCAGAGCTATTGAGTTAGTAAGAGGCAGAATAAGGGATCCAGCTAGCACCCAACCCAATGTCCAATAACACTGGGTCACAAGCATTAAGAGTAGAATAGGCCATGAATGGAAAAAAAAACTACTTCATCAACCCTGTAGTGATCATTTGGGGTGTGTGTGCATGTGTGTGTACATGTGTGTATGTGTGCATGTGCATGCATGTGTGTATGTATGTGGTTTAGCAGTTACAGGCTGGTTGGGTTTGGCGACTGACTTTCTCCCCTCCCTCACCTCCTGACTCCAAGCAGGGAAGCCCCCAAGCCCAGCCCCTGCAGAGGCATTGTGTGGCCTTGTCAACAGTGATGGTACATCACCCCCTCTGTGGGCAATCCCCAGACCTACCAGCAAGGTGCCCCCAACATATTCGTACCTGTGTTGAAACCAAGGCCTCTGAAACAAAGTGTTGATAGGAGGCAGGTCGATCATTACAATACCTTTGCTTTTTTGGGCTCATTCTCCCACTGCCCAGAAATTCATTTTAACCCGGCACATGGAAGTCTGCCCTGCTTCTCATTCCACAGTAGGACTATTCCACCTCACTAATAGAAGGCCTGAGCCTGTCCTTGGCTTCACCCCAGCCCCCTCCACGAAGCCTCCCATTGTCAAAAAACAGACTTGAGAATTGCTTGCTGCAAATCCAGCCAGGGTTGGGGAGCAAGTACCAGAGGCTGGGGCCTCCCCAGGGAGATGAATGAACAGTCTGTGGATTAATGTACTATTATTACATTTCTCTTTAAGCTTCAAAGGTCTGCCAGGAGGGCTAAGCTCACTATCTATTCCATGACATTTTAAGAACAAATAATACATTAATATATTTAATTTGAGAATAAACACATACATTACAGGCTGGGGATTTTGTCTATGCTGATAAGGCACCAAATGACCTTTCAGAGCAATCCCAGCACGCAGAGCCGAAAAGGGACGTGTTCCAAAAACCCTTTTGTATCTATTGGCTGTAATATGTGGGCTTTAATGCAGGTTTGGCCCGTGTGGAGTTGCAGCTGCCACGCTCACGGAGATGGAAGCTTTCGCTCTAATTACCCTTCGACACTAATCTGCAGGAACACTAAATCTTGTTGCCTCAAATTAGTTAATCAATTAAGTGTCAAACCACAAAATGTTCGAGATTTGGGTTTGTATTTATTATCTTGGCAGTCACTTCCTCCCTCAGCCCCTTGGCTTCTTCTCGCTTTTCATTGCAGGGGAGCTGGCTTTTAAAAATGACCAGTCACTCATTGTTTATTTCTGGCCGATTAGCAAAAACAGTTGAAGTTACATAAGCCCTGGTGCCCAGGCCTGGAACAGCTCTGAGATTGACGGCTTGGCTGGTTTTCAGGCCAACTTGTATATTTGTAGAGTGCTTTTCCCGGGACTGATTGGAGCTGCGCAGAGCTGATGAGCCAGCACCTTTTGTAGTTTTTGCTAAGGTCCGCCATTTTGGAGCCTCCATTAATTGATTGGGAGTCTTGTTTATCAATACGTCACTCCTTGCGAGGTGAATAAGGGAGGGTTTCTAGAATTTCCTGGTCAGAGCCAGTGTTTTCTCCAGGGCCCTTTGCTCCTCCCGACTGCTGTGTCCAGAGTGTTCATAGTTGTGGGTTCTAGGGGTAACAGAAGGTAGCTGAGCAGGTTTTTGGTACAACCCTTGGCCTTCACTGACCTAGGAACATGGCAATCCTATCTCAGCCCATTTAACAATGAGTCCAGCTCAGATATATCAGTAAATTCACTCAAATCTCATCAGATCAACATGATCCATATAAGGATTGATTTTACCCAGTGATGAGAAAACTCCAGGCAGGGCATGACCCCTCTGTTAAAACTTCATTTCTAATGGCGCTATCACTGCGTACCACTAAGCTACTACTGCCTTTACAAACATTTCTAGTAAGAACACTGAAGGGATTATAGAAACGTTTTTTTTAGAGGAGCAGTTAGGCGTTTGCTAATTTCTGCTCCTTAGTATTGGGTTTGTTTGTCCTTGTATTTGGGTACCACACCCAGAGGTGCTCAGAAATTACTCCTGTCTTATGTGGTGCTCAGGGGACGATTTGCAGTGTAGGAGGAAACCAGGGTCAGCCATATACATGCAAATGCTTTAACCCCTCCTTGTGGTTTCTTTTTAGACTAAAACCCCTAGTCTTTTGCCTAATGCAAACAGACTCAGAAAGAGGATGATGATTTTCCCCAAGAGCAATAGCTATCCCGTCTAGATTTAGGTGAACTACCAGGTAACACTTTGCTCTCTCTGGCAACTCTCCTGGGTTCTAGATGCTGCAGATCTGGGGCCGTTCTCATTCCTCTGAGAGCTGAGTTCTGGATTTCCTTTTTTTCTAAATCCTGGATCAGATGCAAGTGGGACTTGGAAGAGCCTCTTTAGGGCCCTTCTGATTTGCATCAGATGACTCCTGAGGAATCAGGTTAGCCTTGGGTCTTGCAAAGGTAAAGAAAGGGGTCAAGGACTCTGGAACCAAATTCTACAGCTCTGTTAAGAAACTAAATCGCTGGATAGTTATTGACTCATCTTTGAGCTATGGACAGAAAACTTTTCTGGCAAGCTGTCTCCAGGATTCACATAATTGTGAAGCAGATAAGTTATGAGAAGCAGAGATTATTTTCATATCATTATATCCCAGCCCATAACATTCTTTATGGAGGAAAAGAGATCAAGATGACTGACAAATTTATAGGTACTAGTGATTATCTTATAAGCTTTTTTGAGTTAGGTTAGTTAATAGGTCTTAGTACTTGGAAACCCTGAAGCTACTTGATAATTTAAATATGAGTGGGAGGGACTGGATGTCCAGTGAGACACTGTACAGGGGACAATGTAATGCGCCACATTCTGGAATCCTCGCACTGAACTGTAGGCTTTGCCCAAATATTTCTGGGATTTTCACTCTTCCCTGAGCACAGATTGAGAGTGTCTCTTCCAAAAATAAACCCTATTTTAATGTATAAAACAACAATCCAAAATAATACTAATGGAAAATTCAAAGTGAATGAGCAGTACTCTTCAATTTTCACTGAACACTGGGTTATCTAATTCTTAGAATTTTTCCTCTTTGAGGGTACCGAGATCACACCCAGCAGTGCTCAGGGTGTTCCTGCTCCTTGTTCGGGGACACTCCCAATGGTGCTGGGGTGAGGTGTGTGTGTGGGAGGGATATGAGGTACCTGGGCCCGAACAAGTTCAGCTTCAAAGAAGGCCTTAGTCCTCCAGTATCTCTCCAGCCCTCTTCCCTAGGTTTTAAAAAAAACTTTGCTGAAACCTTTTAATTTTTTTTTCAGATGTTTCTTCTACTGAACTGACCATTATATTTCCAAAATTCTGAAATGATCAGTAGATTATAGAAAAAATATTTCTTTGGGCTCCTGCTTGAAACCAACAGCTTCAGCAAAACTGCTAGCTTTCGTTGAAGATCTAAGATGATCAAGTTTTTTTAGAGTGAGGTCAAATGTTTCCTTTGACTTCGAAAGCAGCTTGTTTGCTGCCGTAGATCATCGTCCCAGTGGGCATCACCTCAGCTCTCTATGAGCATGAATGAAGCAGGCAAGAATCTTATGAACTGGGGTGTCCACATATCTAGAGATTTAACAGACTAATCAAAACTCATTCCCAGCTTGATCTTAAATGATCGTGCACTTAAAAAAAAAACCAGCTTTCTTTCCTTTTTCTCGTAGGGAACCTTTAAACTTTTTTATTTTAAATTTCCTTTAACATGTGTAAGGCAAGGAAAAAAGATCTGAAAATTGTTGTCTTTCTTCCATGGAAGCCTGTGGGGGATTGAGAGGGGGAGTCACCCCCACCTAGTTCCCTGCCCGCCTGTCTGCCTGACACAGGGAGCAGGCAGGGCTTTTGTTTCCGCAGGTTATGATTTACTATGGTGGACCCTGGGCAGGGGAAGAGTCGAGTATCAATTTTGCTGGGTTACCGTGTTAAATGACCGATGCATGGATGGTTATTGCCGCCTCGGGAGCAAATGAAAGCCCTTCGCCTCCCTGACACTACCTTCCTCCTCACACCCCCCTCAGCTGATGATCAGTTAAAAATGTAAATAAAAAGACTGCACTTTGGAGAGAGTCAGCTCAGGAGGGTGGGGGGGAGGAATTGCAAAAGCGAAGTTTATTGATCCCCTGGTCAAGATTGATGGCACAATAAGAGCAGGAGGCGAAGAGTGATTTTGCTTTTGAAAACGTTGATGAATAAGCACTCAGGGGCAACAAATAGCCAGGCTCACCGAGTGATGGACGGTGGAGGGGGAACAAGATGCATTTTTATAAATGGGTGAAAGGAGAGGAGGACTTATTAAAAAATGAATGACCACATGTGGCAGGGATATGCCAGTAGGGAGAAGAAAGCCATTGATTTATGTGTACTACTGGCATTTGAAAATTCAATAATAACATTGACAAATGAGAGGCAAACCTGGCCACAGGACAGCGCTGAGCCTGGAATGGAGAAAGAAAATGCCAAGGTCAGAGAGAAGGAACAGAAAAACATGCTTATGTTGGAAAACCTTTACATTAACTCATCTATATAAAGACATTAAGAAAAATCTCTCCACTATCAGTGCCCAGCTCTTAGAGTTGACAGAGGGTTGATGGCCTGGAAGGGGAGAGGCCGACAGAGGACTGAGGAAGTTCAGTGCCAGTTGTCCTGATGCTGTTGAGAGTGGAAGGCTCCTTGTGGCCACTGGGTGACAAGGTTACTACCAGGTTCTGAGGAAAAATGCCCTTGTAATTGGTGGAATTTTCCTGTTGATGCCCACATTTTATTCTGACCTATTTCTTTTAGTAGTCCTGTTACCAACTCTTTTTATCTATCTATCTATCTATCTATCTATCTATCTATCTATCTATCTATCTATCTATCTATCTATCTATCTATCTATCTATCTATCTATCTATCTATCTATCTATCTATCTATCTATCTATCTATCTATCTATCTATCTATCTATCTATCTATCTATCTATCTATCTATCTATCTATCTATCTATCTATCTATCTATCTATCTATCTATCTCTACCTCTCTATCTCTCTATCTCTCCCTCTATCTCTCTCTATCAATCTCTCTATCTATCAATCTCTCTATCTCTATGTATCTATCTATCTATCTATCTCTATCTCTATCTATCAATCTCTCTCTATCTATCTATCTATCTATCTATCTATCTATCTATCTATCTATCTATCTATTTTTGTTTTTGCTTTTTGGATCACACCCAGCAATACTCAGGGGCTATTCCTGCCTCTGCCCCTCAGGGGGACCATTTGGGATGCAGGGGAATAGAACCTGGGTCAGCTGTGTGCAAGGCAAATGCCCTCCCCACTGAACTCTGCCCCCTCATTTTATTTTATTTGTTTTGGGGTCACATCTGATGGTGCTTAGGACTTGCTCTGGCCTGAGCTCTTGGATCACTACTGGAAGTGCTGGAAAGACTAAAGGAGATAATGGGAATCCAGCCTGGGTCAGCTGGGTACAAGGCAAGTGCCTTATCTGCTCTATTATCTCTTTGGCCTCTGTTACCAGTAATCTGTACTACCTCATGAATGTTGTTTTACTTTATCAGTTTATTGGTTTTGTTCATCAGTTTGGACATATGTCCCTATGATTGTGATTCCTAAAGTCCCTGAGGACAGTGCTTTGTCATGCTCATGAATCTGACAAATGTTTAATGGATTAAAATGTGTCATTTCTTTAATTCAGACATGCTCAGTAGTTCTTGCTTCTTTGGCCCTTCTTACTTTCTCTCACTCCCTATTTAGCATTCACAATTTTTTAATTAAAATATCTTTCCTTATATAATTCATTAACTATCCATTCATCCATCCATCAACTAATTTATCAACTCATTATTCATCCATCATCATCTGTCCACTCATATGTCCATCCATTAATTCATCCCTCCATCCTTCATCCACAAATCCACTCATCTACAAGTCTGCATGATGTTGGCTCTGCGTTAGGCACTATGCTATATGAAAAGTATGGATGTAATTTTTGACTAGAAGTGTTGACTAGAATCTCTGTGGAACAACACTTAGCTTTAGAATCAGTTGTTAGAGAATCTATAGAGTATATAGTCATGCCTATTAATCATAGTTCTCAATGTCACATTAGAAGGCTATATTTCTAAGAAATCCTTCCATTGGCAAAAAAAAACAAACACTCTGTGGTGCGTCTTGGTTTTCTTTGCTTCAAGCCAACCATGGAAATATATTTTTCAGGGAATACACCCAGTATCAGATGAGGAGTTCAAGGATACTTCCAGAATTGCTTGATCTGGTAGTGTGTGAACCTAAAGTTTCAGGACCCAGGGTCCACCACTTGGTAGTTTTCATGAGCCACCAGAGATACACCTGGCAGTATTTGGGGAACCATGTGATGTTGTGGATTAAATTTTGGGACCTTACATATGTCAAGCATATACTTTTGCTACTGAAATTGTATCTATGGCCAATGGCAGTATTTACTAGTCCATTCCTTTATTCTTTTTTGTTTGCTTGTTTATCCCAAGCTCACTACCATTATCATTCAACTAAATAAATAAGGATGCTGGAAGTACAATAAACCTGAAACAGTACTCCCTAACGCTGTCTGAGACCCAAGAGCACATACACACATACGGCCCACACACATCCAATCCAAGCACAAGTAAATGTCACTCTCGTTTACCACAGTTCATGGAGACAGCTGCTTTTGACCTGTGACCTGAACCAGCCTGCTGATATCATTAGCAGTGCACCTACACTTCTGCTATGGCCCTCAGCTTCCGGATGCTGCTGCAGCTGATAATGTGATTCTGTGACTTTAACATTTCAGGCAATTTATACATTTCCTTCTCTTTTGTCCTTTGACTGTACCCTACATGGCAGAGGAGTGTGAGAGTAGAAAGTCCTCCAGGGAGGGTTGGTCACCTGTCAAAGTTCTCTTTGTTCCTTCTCCACTTGCGCCTCTATTCCCCGTGGCTCAGACTGCCTTCTCTGACGTTTTTCCAAATGCTAGAAGGTGAGAGGGGCTTGAGTAGGATCATAAATCCTTGCTAATATCCTCTTGGAAAAGTCTGAAGCTACAGCCATTCCCTGGGGCTTGTTCATGGGCCTGATCCAAGTGGATGGAAGGGCTGTGAGGCCAGCTGTGCAAAAGTGACGTTTTCTTAAGATTTTCAGAGATCTCCACAGGCTTCTAACACTTCACTGAATGTTCAAGTCTAGATATTTTTATTAATTTATTTAATGCCATTTTGTCTTTTTTTCTCTTACCATTCACCAGCCTGAGGTATTGCCATCTGTCATATAGAACCTTCACCCACAGTTTGAAGAATGCTCTAGTATGTCTTCATACTATTAACCCAATGACTGTGGACTCAGCTGTAGATTTACCTGTGAGCCATTCTTTGAGAAAACTCATGTTAAGCTCTTAGATAAAACTATTTAGTTAGGTCAATGAATGTAATTGTGTTTTCTTTCAAATTCTCTGCAAGGAGCCCAATGGATTGCATGACACTGTGTAGCCCATAGCACCAGGTTAGAACCTGCTAGTCACCTGGCAGATAGTTGTTCAATAAATAAACAAACAATGCATTAAGTGCTAAAATAGAAAAATGGAGGTTAGCAGTGAGAGTCTGGTAGCTTACTTTTGCTTAAGAATATTTCAGAAAGCTGGAGCTGAAGTGATAGTGCAGCAGGGCAGGCATTTGCCTTGCACGTGGCTGTCCTAGATTTGATCTCCAGCATCCCATATGGTATCCCAACCACCTCCAAGACTAATTTCTGAGAGTAGAGTCAAGTTACTCCTGAGCATTTCTGGGTGTGACCCAAACAATCCTCTCCACCCAAAAATAGTTTTATTGGAAACCCTTAATAGGGACATATCATTTGAGTTTGGCTTTAATGCATGAAAAATAATTAAATATTTGAAGAAATCCCCTATGGTTGAATTATAGAATGAAATTTAAGAGTGGTATTGGAATTAGAGAGAACTTTTATAGAGCTGAGTTTTGCTGGTGAGAAACAATGAGCAACTGAACTCATTAAAAGTAATAATTTTTGACATGTTTTGAGCACTTACTATGTGTCTAGTGTTTTCACATTATTACAAAGTGTACTTTGAGCAATGCTTTCATTTGTTCTTCATGAGATAATTTTCACAGACTAGGACACTAAGTCTCAGAAAGAATGAACCACCTCCCTGTGCTCACAGATGAGTCAGGACTGGAGCCCAGGTCAGTCTGACCCAAAGTCTTGGCTGCCAAGCAGTAGGCTGGTGGGAGTTTCCTGTTTCACACAGCCTATGCTGGAGAAGAAGCTAACTCAATAGTTGGCACACAATTAGGCATACGATAGTTATTTAGTTCGCATTTGTTGAGTGGAAAAATAGTGGTTAGTTCCATATTCCTGGGATACTGAAAGTTTGGCTCACTAATTTCCTGCTCTATATCCCATCTTCCCCACGAAGGAAATAAAAGGTTTTTGGAAGAATTTTGCTGGGAATTAAAGTGAAAGTGAACTCTTCAAGAGTTGATCTGACCTTTAATAACAGAAGATAATCATATCTTGAAATACTGGAACTGGAACTGCCGTCATATTACAGAAAGAAAAGATGTTTGCCTTTCCTCCAGCATCCAGCTGACCCTGATTCCGTCATAGCATCACATATGGTCATCTGATCACTCCTGGTCACCACCAGGAGTAACCCATAAGCATAAGATGAGGAACAACCTGATTTCTCGGGTCATCCCTATTACTATTGCCACATAAAATTTGACAGTTTACCCTACGTGATGAGTAGAGGGAGGAGTGATGGACAGGTGGTGTGGCTGGAAGGGGGACAAGCTCACCACTCAGCCTCCTCACAAGCCCATGGTAAGTATGGATGTGTCTACATGGAACAGCAGGGCACCTTAGTTTTTTGTTTTTGTTTGTTTTACAACACCCAGAGATGTCCTGGGATTCCTCTGTATTCAATGATCATTGCTGGCAGGGCTCAGGGGCCGATATACAGTGCGAATGTTGAGCCTGGAGTCAGCCATGTGCAAAGTAAGCGCCTTACCTGTTGTACTATATATCTGACCCAGCAGAGTAACTTAGAACACATGATCTAGGCCAAGCCCTGAGGGGAATTGAGAGTCAAAGCGGTTGCAGCTCCGTGGGTCCTGGCTAACACCCACATGGGCATTGCAATGCTGGGCATGGTTTAGATCTTTGACCTCATGAACCATAGTCATTTTAGGCAAGTTAGGAAAAAGACCCCAGAAAGAACACTTGAGTAATTCCAGGGACTTGATGTGCTATTGTCTCAGGAACCTGTAGTGGAAAGGACCTAGTAAAAGTTCCAGTTTGGATGTCTGCTTTCTTTCTGGCTCCATTCAGAATTAATACCAAAGCCAGTGACTCTCCTGGCGGGGCTCAAGGAACACAGCAGTATTGTCCAAGGGCAAGAGAAGAGTCCGTGTTCTTCAGCACATTCCCTCCAATTTAAGACTAAGACTTATGACTTAAGACTGTGGGTTAAGACTAAGTTTTTATTTCTTGACTGACTTTTTAAAAATGCCTTTTCCTTTCAAGTATTTATTTATCAAGAGTCTCCCTCTATTTTTTCTCAGGTAATCCTCTTCCAATTTTGGCTTTTCCTTCCCTAATCTTTTTTTTATTATTTTTAAAAATTTTTTACTATACCACCGTGAGAAATACAATTACAAAGGTGTTCATAATTTCTTGGCAATACAGTATTCCAGCACCCATCCCTCCACCAGTGCCCCATTTCCACCACCAATGTACCCCACCCTGTCCCCCCACCCCAGGCTGCCTCAAAGCAGGTACCCCAGTTTCCTCTCTTTCTCTCTCTGTCTCTCTCTCTGCATCTCTCTCCCCTCTTATTTTGCAAATTGTGGCTAGCCCTGCAGATATTTAGAGTTTATCACTTAAGTCTCTTTTGTGTATATTCAATGGTGAGTTTTAATCTGCCATTACCATTTCCCACACTTAGTAAAACACTGGTATCTATTTATGAATGCAGTCATTCTATAATTGTCCTTTTCCTTCTGACTAATTTCACTCAGCATATAGGGAAGGCCATTGACTTTTGGGTATTGATTTCGTACCCTGCCACTCTACTATAGGAATGTATTATTTCTAGGAGCCTCTTGGTAGAGAGTTTCCGGTTTTCCAGGTATAATATCATGTCATCTGCAAATAGTGACAACTTGGCTTCTTACTTCCTATATGGATGCCCTTAATGTCTTTTTTCTTCCCTGATTGCTATGGCAAACAGCAAGAACAACCGGTGCTGGCATGGATGTGGGGAAAAAGGGATTCTTATCCACTGTTGGTGGGAGTGCCGGCTGGTCCAGCCCTTTTGGAAAACAATATGGGCATTCCTCAGAAAATTATACAGATGCCCTTAATGTCTTTTTTCCCCTGAATGCTATGGCAAGTACTTCTGGTACTATATGGAATAGAAGTGGTGAGAGGGGGCAGCCTTGTCTTGTCCCTGATCTTAAGGGGAAGGCTTTCTGTTTTTCCCCATTGAGAATGATGCTCACTGTGGGCTTGTAGTAGATGGCCTGGATTATCTTGAGGAAGGTTCCTTCAATCCCCATTTTACTGAGAGCTTTTATCATGAAAGGGTGTTGAATCTTGTCAAATGCCTTCTATGCATCTATTGATATGATCAAATGGTTTTTATTTTTCTTTTTTGTTGATATGATGTTGATTGACTTGCGGATGTTGAACCATCCTTGCATTCCCAGGATGAATCCCACTTGGTCATAGTGTATAATCTTTTGATGACTCTTTGGATTCTATTTACTAGTATTTTGTTGAAGATCTTAGCATCTGTGTTAATCAGGGAGATTGGTCTGTAGTTTTTCTTTTTTTGTGACATCTCTGTCTGCTTTGGGTATCAGGGTTATATGTGCCTCGTAAAAGCTATTTGGGAGTGTTTCTGTTTCTTCAATTTGCCGGAAGATCTTAAAAAAGAATTGGTCCATACAAATTTCAGGAGCGTTTGGTCAATTTCTTTGAAGAATGTCCTGGGTATCCTTATAGGGACTGCATTGAATCTGTACAGAGCTCTAGGGAGTATTACCATTTTGACAATGTTGATTCTCCCCATCCATGAACAGGGAATGTGTTTCCATTTCCTTGTGTCCTCTTTTATCTCTTGGAGCAGTGTCTTGTAGTTTTCTTTGTACAGGTCCTTTACATACTTGGGTAGGTTGATTCCTAGGTATTTGATTTTCTGTGGCACAATTGTGAATGGAATAGTTTCCTTAATATCCCTTTCTTCTGTTTCGTTATTTGTATATAGGAAAGCCACTGACTTTTTGGGTGTTGATTTTGTATGCTGGCACTCTACTATATGCGTCTATTGTTTCTAGGAGTTTTTTGGTAGAGAGTTTAGGGTTCTCTAGGTATAATATCATGTCATCTGCAAATAATGATAGCTTGACTTCTTCCTTGCCTATCTGGATACCCTTGATGTCTGTTTCTTCTCTGATTGCTATGGCAAGTACTTCCAGTACTATATTGAATAAAAGAGGTGAGAGTGGGCAACCTTGTCTTGTCCCTGATCTCAGGGGGAAGGCTTTCAACTTTTCCCCATTGAGAATGATGCTTGCTGTGGGCTTTTGGTAGATGGCTGTAACTATCTTGAGGAAAGTCCCTTCAATTCCCATTTTCTGGAGGGTTTTAATCATGAACGGGTGCTGGATCTTGTCAAATGCTTTTTCTGTGTCTATTGAAAGGATCATATGGTTTTTATTTTTTCTTTTTATTGATATGATGTATTATGTTGATTGACTTGCGAATGTTGAACCATCCTTGCATTCCCGGGATGAATCCAACTTGGTCATGATGTATAATCTTCTTGATGAGTCTTTGGATTCTGTTTGCTAGTATTTTGTTGAAGATCTTAGCATCCGTGTTCATCAGGGATATTGGTCTGTAGTTTTCTTTCTTTGTGTTGTCTCTCCCTGCTTTGGGTATCAGGGTGATATGTGCCTCGTAGAAGCTGTTTGGGAGTGTTTCTGTTTCTTCTATTTCCTGGAAGAGCTTGAAAAGGACTGGCAGTAGGTCCTCCTTAAAGGTTTGGTAGAGTTCACTAGGGAATCCGTCTGGACCTGGGCTTTTGTGTTTGGGCAGACTTTTAATTACTGTTTCTATTTCCTCGATGGTGATGGGTTTATTCAGGTATTGGAGGTCTTCTTGTTTCAGCCGTGGGAGGTTATAGGACTTCAGGAATTGATCCATTTCTTCTAGATTCTCATGTTTCACGGCATACAGGCTCTCAAAGTAATCTCTGATGATCTTTTGGATTTCTGCGGTTTCTGTTGTGATGTCACCCTTTTTATTTCTGATTCTGTTTATTTGGGTTTTCTCTTTCCCTGTCCTTACAAGTCTTGCCAATGGTTTGTCAATCTTGTTTATTTTTTCAAAAAACCAGCTCTTGGTTTCATTAATCTTTTGGATTGTTTTTTTTTGGTTTCCAACTCATTGATTTCCTCTCTAAGTTTTATTATTTCCTTTTTTCTGCCTGGGTTGGGCTCCTTTTGTTGGTCTTTTTCTAATGTCTTCAGCTGTGTAGTCAGGTTATTTATGTGGGCCATTTCTTGTTTCCTGATGAATGCTTGCAGGGCTATAAACTTCCCTCTTAACACGGCTTTTGCCGTGTCCCACAAGTTCTTATAATTGGTATCTTCATTTTCATTTATTTCCAGAAATCTTTGGATTTCCTGTTTGATTTCTTCTATGACCCATTTGTTGTTCAGGAGTGAGCTGTTCAGTTTCCAGGTGTTTGGTTTGACTCCCTGTTTTGCGTGCGGTTAACTTCCATTTTCAGTGCATCATGGTCTGAAAAGATAGTTGACACAATTTCGATCTTTTTAATTTTATTGAGGTATGCTTTGTGGCTCAGCATGTGGTCCTCGGGAAAAAGAATATGGGAGGCATCACCTTTCCCAACTTCAAACTGTACTACAAGGCAGTAGTAATTAAAACAGCATGGTATTGGAATAAAAACAGACCTGTGGACCTATGGAATAGAATTGAGTATCCTGACACCCAACCTCAAACACATGATCATTTAATCTTTGATAAAGGTGCAACGAGTCTAAAATGGAGTAAGGGAAAGCCTCTTCAACAAGTGGTGTTGGGAAAACTGGGCAGCAACATGTAAAAAAATGAATTTGGACCTGTGTCTAACACCATGAACAAAAACCAGATCAAAATGGACTAAAGATCTCAATATCAGACTTGAATCCATAAAGTACATTGAAGAAAATATAGGAAAAACCCTCCACGACATTGAAGCTAAAGGCATCTTCAAAGGTGAAACATCACTAACAAAGCAACTAGAAGAAAAGATAAACATATGGGACTACATGAAACTGAAAAGCTTCTGCACCTCAAAAGAAACAGTGACTAAGATACAAAAGCAGACCACAGAATGGGAAAGAATATTCACCCAATACCCATCTGATAAGGGGTTAATATCCAGGATATATCAGGCACTGGTAGAACTTTACAAGAAGAAAACAAACAACCCCATCAAAAAATGGGGAGAAGAAATGAACAGAAACTTCAGCAAGGAAGAAATTTGAATGGCCAAAAAACATATGAAAAAATGCTCATCATCACTAATCATCAGAGAGATACATCAGAGAGATACAATGAGATACCACTTTACACCACAGAGACTGGCACATATTCAAAAGAGCAAGAACAACAAGTGCTGGCGTGGATGTGGGGAAAAGGGGACACTCATCCATTGTTGGTGGGAATGCCGGCTGGTACAGCCTTTCTGGAAAACAATATGGACTTTCCTCCAAAGCCTAGAAATTGAACTCCCATTTGACCCAGCCATACCACTCCTGGGAATCTACTCTGGGAAACCAAAAATACGCAGCGGAAACACCATCCCTACTTTTATGTTCATAGTAGCATTATTCACAATAGCCAGAATCTGGAAGCAACCAGAGTGCCCGAAAATCAATGACTGGATAAAGAAGCTTTGGTACATCTACACAGTGGAATACTATGCAGCTGTTAGGAAAAATGAAGTTATAAAATTTGCCTATAAATGGATGGACATGGAGAAGATTATGTTGAGCGAAATTAGCCAGAAGGAGAGAGACAGATACAGAATGACTGCATTTATTTGCATGGCATAAATATATATGTACATATTATGATACCAATATCCAAGGTCAAGTGAAACATATATCAGGAGGTCTTGTCAAAGGTGGAGATTATCACAAACGTGTGGGAGTCAGAGTTTAGGTAAGACAGAAAATGGAACAGGGTGCTAATAATAGTCGAGGGTACTAATACCAACCTAGATCTGAGCATTAAATAGAGGCAAAAGGATACACATGACAACCTTTTAATGTATGTTCTGTAATCCATAGTCTGGAAGGGAAGGAAAGGAGAAAGAGAGAGAAAGGGAAAGAAATAAAGAACCTGCCATGGAGCAGGGCTGGGGAAGGGGGAGGGAACCGGGGATGTTGGTGGTGGGAGATGGGCACTGGTGGAGGGACGGGTGCTGAAACACTGTATGACCAAAACCCAAACATGAACTTTTTAATTGTATATCTTTTTATTTGTATATCTCACGGTGGTATAATAAAATACTTAAAAAAAAGAATAAAACAGAAAAATAATAAAAACTTTAATCAATCTTTAAATAAAGGATAATTTTAAATATAAAAAAAAGAATTGGGAGTAGGTTCTCTTTAAAGGTTTTGTATAATTCACTGGTGAATCCATCTGGACCTGGGCTTTTGTGTTTGGGGAGACTTTTGAATACTGATTCTATCTCCTCGATGGAGATAGGTTTGTTGAAGTACTCCAAATCTTCTTGTTGCAGACTTGGGAGGCTATAGGAATTCAGGAATTTGTCCATTTCTTCTAGGTTCTCTTGTTTTTTGTTGCGTACACGCTCTCATAGTAATCTCTGATGATCTTTTGAATTTCTGTGGTTTCTGTTGTGATGTCCCCGTTTTCATTTCTGATTCTATTTATTTGGGTTCTCTCTTTTCCTTTTCTTACAAGTCTTGCAAGTGGTTTGTCAATCTTTTTTATTTTTTCAAAGGACCAGCTTTTGGTTTCGTTGATCTTCCCGGATTGTTTTTTGACATTTTATCTCATTGATTTCTGCTCTACGTTTTATTATTTCTTTTTTTCTGCTTGGGTTGGACTCCTTTTTGTTGATCACTCTCTAAAGTCTTAAGTTGTGAAGTCAGACTGTTTGTGAGGCCTTTTCTTCTTTTCTGATGAATGTGAAGAGCTATGAACTTGCCTCTTAACACTGCTTTTGCTGTATCCCACAAGTTTTGGTAATTCGTGTCTTCAGTCTCATTTGTTTCCAGGAATTTTTGGATTTCCTCTTTGATTTCTTTTATGACTTGCCGGTTGTTCAGCAATGAGCTGTTTAGTTTCCAGGTACTTGGTATTGGTCTCCGTTTTTGTGTAAAATTAACTTCTATTTCAGTGCATCATGGTCTGAAAAAATAGTTGGCACAATTTCTATCTTTTTATTTTATGGAGGTATGATTTATGGCTCAGCATGTGATCTATTTTGGAGTATGTTTCATGTGCACTGGAGAGGAAAGTGCATTCAGCTTTTTTGGGGATGAAATGCCCTGTATATGTCTACTAGCCCTCTTTCTTCCATCTCTTCTTTTAGGGCCAGTATTTCCTTGGTAAGTTTCAATCTTGTTGATCTATCCAGGGTTGATAGAGCAGTGTTGAAGTCTCCAACTACAATTGTGTTGTTGTCAATGTCTTCTTTGAAGTCTATTAGTAGTTGTTTTAGGTATTTTGCTGGCCCCTCGTTGGTTGCATATATGTTTAATAGCGTGATTTCTTCCTGATATATGCATCCCTTGACTATTAAGAAGTGACCTTCACTGTCCCTTCTGACCTTCTTCAGCCTGAAGTCTATGTTGTCGGATACCAGTATGGCTACCCCAGCCCTTTTGGGTGGATTGTTTGAGTGAAGGTTTGCTTTCCAGCCTTTTATTTTGAGCCTGTCTTTGCTCCGATTGTGCAGGTGTGTTTCTTGAAGGCAGCAGAATGTCGGATTCATTTTTTGATCCATTCTGCCACTCTGTGTCTCTTAAATGGTGCATTTAGACCATTGACATTGAGAGAGATTATTGTCATGGGATTTTGTGCCATCTTTCTGTATAGGTTGATTGTTCTTTTGGTTTATGTCTCGTCTTATAGTAGATCTTTCAGTCCTTCTTTTAAGACTGGTTTTGATTTTACAAAGTTCCTAAGCTGTTTTTTATCCAAGAAGTTGTATATCTGTCTTCAATTATTAGTGAGAGTTTAGCTGGATAAAAAATTATTGGTGAGGTATTCATTTCATTAAGTTTTTTTACTATATCCCACCACTGCCTGGGCTTGGAGGGTGTCTTCTGAGAAGTCTGCTGAAAGTCGAATGGATGCTCCTTTGTATAGAATTTCCTTCTTTGATCTTGCTGCCTGAAGAATTCTGTCTCTGTCTATGGCATCCATTACTTTGACTAGGATGTGTCTTGGGGTCTTTCTATTGGAGTCTCTTGCTGGTACGCTTTGGGCTTCTTGGATCTGGATGCCTTCGATCTTTAACTCGGGTATCTTTTCAGCCAGGATCTTTGTAACGGTTTTAATTTCCTTGGGGTTACTTTCCTGTCCCTCTGGGATGCCAACATGATTCTTATGTTGTTCTGCCTGGCTTCATCCCATGTTCTCTGTTCCATGGCTGATCCATTTTCCGGTCTTTTTTCCATCTTATGTAGTTCTCTGAGTGCTTTCTGCAGCTCATCTTCAGTCTCACTGATTCTCTCTTCCACTGCTGTCATCCTACTGTTGAGAGCCCCTATTGTGTTTTTCATTTCATCTACTGAGTTTTTAAGCGATGATATTTCTATTTGCATTGTTCTCATTTCTACTCTCATTTCCTCCCATAATTTGACTGCCCTTTCAACTGCTTCCTTTATGTTCTCCTGCATTTTATTGGACATCCCCGTTCCATTTTTTCATTGAGCTTCTTAAACATCCTACCAATTTCTTCTCTAAATTCCTTGTCAGAAAGATCATGCACATCCGCATTCTTTTTTGAGTCTTCAGGGTTGATTCCTTCATCTGTTCTTCGGACTGGGGATCTGTGTTGTTTCCCCATGGTGTTGCGGTGTTCAGGGATAGATTCCTCTAGTGTACTCTTCTCTTTTTCTTGAGGATATTACCTTCCCTTGGTGTTGAATTTCCTAGTTTTTGTATTAATAAGTGGCCGCATGAGCGGCCACCAGCCCGCCAGCCACGCATCCCAGGGAGAATACCTCCAGGCGGAGACAGGCCGGTGTGAGAGTTCAAAATGTCTGTTTACTTCCGCTTCCGCTCGAACTTCTGGCGGGTTGTAGTTCCACCTTCTGCCGAGGCCTGGGGCTCTACCACGACCACACCCCAGGGAGAATACCTGAGGCGGAGACAGGCCGGTGTGAGAGTTCCCCTAATCATTTTTTAATTAAGAATTATTAAAACCCCATGATTTACAAAGTTATTTATGCTGGGTTTTAGACATGCCATGTTCCAACACCAATCGTTGCACCAGTGTATTCCCTCTACCAGGGTTCCCAGGTCCCCTTCCCTGAGCCCCATGCCCAGCAAGCCACCTTGGCAGGAGTTGGGGTGCCGAGGGGTTCCCAATAGATGATGCAGTTCTATAGGGTCCTCTCTGATGCATTTGGGGCTGATGACTGTTATCCCCTTCCCCTTCACTGATGGACAAGAGGCAGGGCCACAGCCTCATTGGTAATGAGTGGCCATTTAATTCAAGTGAAGTCAGTTAGCTATAGAGGCATCCTGAAGGGTAGGGTTGGGGTTTAAGAAGTTTAAGAAGGATAAATATGATGGATACCCAGAGAAGTGATTGGACTATAATCCTAAAACAATGAAAAGTTATAAAATTCCCTTCCTTCCAGGGACAGTCTACTCGGGGACTTCCCACAGAGATGGCATCCTGCCTTGCAGTTATATTTCTGCCCCAGGACAAGGGCAGAAATCCATCTAGGGCATATTACTTTCTCCTTTCCACTAGTGGTAATCCATGCAAACAATCATGTTACATTGACTTCTTAATAATATTTCTAGTAAATTTGTATAAACACAGCAAGAGATATAGACTTTTATCTACACCCTGGATAAAGCTTAAAATTATTTCTCTAAACTCAAGGTAAAAGGTAGCTTTTCCTGGAAACATCTCTTTACGTATTTCAGACTACAATCCTCAGGCCACTAACCCCAATAGGGTATTCAATTTCAGTTGCTTATTTTTGGGTCATGACAAAGTTTGTTCCATGACCATGCTCTTAACTCATTACACTTCTTATGATGCTTAGCCTGTTCCATGTCAAGTTCAGGGTAACTTACTCATAGCTTTCCCTGAGTATATCCAATCCCACAGTGGGGCTGTCCTTTTGGGGTGTAAGGAACTAAAATCAATCTAAGGGCAACTGTAGTTTAAGAAGGATAAATATTTTGGATGCCCAGAAGTAAATATATGAGTGTCAATTAACTCGTATATTACAAACAAATAGTATTAACCGTCTTACTCTGTCTATACACAAAATACATTGTTTTAAAATGAAAATATACACAAGGACATAAAGGAAAGAGAAAAGCAAAATTTTATTTATAATACAAAATCCAAAATTGTCAGAAGGCTAACTTTGCAAATCACTGTGTCTGAATAGGAGACAATTGTGACCAACAGGTAGAGGAAGTAGAGGATAAAGTGAAATGCAGGATTGTGTGCCCAGAGGGATGGGATGTGCCCCCCATTAGCACTGGAATGGGTGCAATTCAATTAACCTAAGATCCCTGCAGAACAGGAAATGACAACTCCAATGTTAAACCTGAAATGCTTAGAACTATAATTCAACAGACAGGCACCTTTTTACAGTTCAGTTGTCAAAGAAAGTTTGGATCTCTTGGTTTTAGTGTTGTTAACTCTGTGATTGAATATTCAGCCATGTTATTCCTTAATGTCATGGATGTTCTTGAATCTTTTTTATTAAATAATTATTATACCACCATGAGATATACAATTACAATGTTGTTCATGTTTAGAGGTTTCGGTCACATAGTGTTCCAGCACCCTGCCCTCCACCAGTGCCCATTTCCCACCACCAATGTCCCCAATTCCCTCCCCCACCCATAGCCTGCCTAAATGGCAGGTTCTTTATCTCTTCTCTTTCTCCCTCTCTCTCTTTTCCTTCTCTTACACATTGTGGGTTGCACTACATACACTTAGAGGCCATCATGTGCATTTTTTGCCTGTATTTAATGCTCAGTTCTAGGTTGGTATTAGCCCTTTCTACATTTATTCACACATGTTCCCTTCTCTGTCTTACCTAACCTCTGACTCCCACATGTTTGCAGTAATTTCTACTTTTGATAAGACCACCTGATATATTTATGTCATGCAAATAAATGCAGTCATTCTATGTCTCTCTCTTTCCTTCTGACTAATTTCACTCAACATGATCCTTTCCATGTCCATCCATTTATAGGCAAATTTCATAACTTCATTTTTCCTAACAGCTGCATAATATTCCATTGTGTAGATGTACCACACTCCAGAAAATGGGAATTAAAGGAAGCTTCCTCAAGATAGTCAAAGCCATCTACCAAAAGCCCACAGTGAGTATCATTCTCAATGGGGAAAAATTGAAAACCTTCCCCTTAAGATCAGGAACATGACAAGGTTGCCCTCTCTCACCTCTTTTATTCAATACTGGAAGTAATCGCCATAGCAATCAGAGGAAGGAAAGAACATTAAGGCCTACCAGATAGGCAAGGGAAGAAATCAAGCTATCATTATTTGCAGATGGCATGATATTATACTTAGAGAATAATTGAATCTTTTTGAGCTCCCTGTTGCTTTCTATCTCTTCTATCCTGTCTCCTCTTGATTTCTTTTAGTCTGCTTTTCTCCTCCCTATACTGTAGGGCCAAGGGTAATCTAGGACCCACTTTCAAATACTGCATTCACTCATCCAGTTATATATCGCACATATAAGTGAGTTCATCCTATGATTGTCTTTCTTTTTGGCTTACTTCATTTAATGTATCTTCCTATGTTTCCAGAGATCACGTGATTCCATCTATCTTTAGCTGTGTAGTGTTCCATTTTGTATGTATACTACATTTATGACCTACTTACCTAGACTGATTTCATATCT
>JAJIBD010014288.1:0-23193 GCA_021461705.1 Cryptotis parvus
AGGAGGAGCCACGGAGAAGAGAGAGAGGAAGTGGGGGCTGGGTTCCCTGAGGTGAGCACAGCTATAAAAGGTTAACACCCTGCTGTCCTTGCTTCATTTTATAAAAGTTTACTTAAAGCGTAGGGGCATTCAGTAAGAAAGAAGCCCCACCGAGATGCCAGCAGGACAAAGCTCCCCCCTCAGTGAGCCTCAGCTTCTTTATTGTACGAGGGACTGTGTGGCACTGGTCTGCAGGAAGGTCCTTTATCCTGGAGGAGGAGAGAAACTGTAAGTCACCTAAGTGCAAGGCAGATTGCAGTGTACTAAATCCAGAGGCAGAAAGTTCTCTCTCCAGAAGAAAGGACATTTCTGTAACTCAAGACTGTTAGGAGTCATCCCTGCCCCTGGCCAGGTGTGGCCCAAAAGCAAAGAGCTGTTTGACTCAGCATAGCAGTCTTTTGCTTGCCCCTACGAATCACAGCTAGAGAATGTGCTTAAAAGTTCTATTTAACACTCCCTCTCCTCAACCCCCTTCACTCTAACAGTCTCCCCTTTAGGATCTAGAAGCTGTTTTACCTAAAATACATTCAGAATATATAAGCCACGCTTCTCACTCCTCACCCCCTCCTCTGGTATCACAAAACACGGAATCACATGCGAATGATCACCCTTTCTATAAGAAACGCAATGTCCGTTCTTGAAACTTAGCTATTTAATTCAGAGGGAATTTTCCTGAAAATCATAGCTCTGCTTACTCAAACCACCTTATAGTTATGTCATCATTTATAAGAGGTGTATTTTTACATAAATAACCAGATATGCACTCTGAAGACTTGGTAAATCCTAAATATTTAATATATTGGAAAACCACAGTAATATTAAAGTCTAGTTTGTACTTTTTTTAAGAATGTCTCTATCATAGTTCTTGTTATAAGGAACTGCTCAGATATTTTTAAAATTCATTATGCTGCACCACTGCTTTAGGGTTGAGCAATGTTAAAATGCTCCCACACAGGTATTTAATCAGGAAGGAGAGTTCCTGTTGAAGTTTGGCTCCAAACGGAGAAGGGAACGGGCAGTTCAATGCCCCCACTGGGGTCGCCGTGGACTCCAACGGGAACATCATTGTAGCCGACTGGGGCAACAGCAGGATCCAGGTGGGTGAAAATGCTAACTTATTACTTGGAGGGATTGTGATTGGCTGAGGTAAAACTGGGCCATTGCCCAAACACGCTTTACAAGCTTCATTGGTTGAATCATAAAATCGAAGATAACCTCACCACAAGTACCAGGCTAAAAGCTGGAGAAGAATAAAACCTCATCATGAGTGTTGCAGAGATGATACAGCAGGTAGGGTACTTGCTTGCATGAGACTGACCCAGGTCCAACCTCTGGCACTGCATTTGTTTCCGGAGCCAGTCAGGACTGATGCCCGAGCACAGAGCCAGGAGGAAGCCGTGAGCACAGCCACTGTGGCCCCAAAACTAAACAAACGAGCAAAAATACCTGTGTTGGGCCAAAGAGACAGTCCAGCAGGTAAGGCTCTTTCCTTGCACTCAGCTGAGCTGGGTTCATCCCAGGCACTCCATATGACCCCTCAAGTCCTTGCAAGAGTAATCCCTGGGGCCCGAAAGTGATAGCCCAGTGGGTAGGCGTTTGCCTTTGCACCGCGGCCGGCCGATACTGGCCCGAAGTTCGATCCCCTGGCATCCCATATGGTCCCCTGAGTACCGCCAGGAGTAATTCCTGAGTGCAGAGCCAGGATAAACCCCTGAGCATTGCCAGGTGTGACCCAAAAAGCAAAAAATATAAAAATAAATAAAATTAAAAAAAATAAAAAAATCTCTGAGTACCGGAGCCAGGAGTAAGCCCTGAGCAAAGTTGCGTATGGCCCCCAAAAAACAAAACTAAAGTGTTACTAGATCAGATTTGGTGACTTTGATAAGCTTATTTTAATACAGTTGTTTTCCGTTATCATCCATGAAGTTAACTTTGCATGCATTTCAAACTGTTGTTTCTAAGAGTCCTGCAATAGTGATGAAGGCGAGGCAGACACGGCGACCGCTGGTCTCTGTGTTTGATTGCGATTCCCAGGTTCTTTCAAGAATGAAAATACTGAATAATAAAGACACTCAGATTCAGAGTTGGAAAGTAGAAAAGTTTATTGGAAAGGAGAGAAAGGAAAGGAATTCCCCTTGCAGGTAGGAACTCAGTATAGGGACTAAGTTAAAAGTGAGTTTGTTGTTAGTCTTTTTTTTTTTTTTTTTTTTTTTTGCTTTTTGTGTCACACCCAGCAATGCTCAGGGGTACTCCTGGCTTTGCACTCAGGAATTACCCTGGTTGTGCTCGGGGACCATATAGAATGCCAAGGATCAAATCCTGGTTGGCTGCATGCAAGGTAAACGCCCTACCCGCTGTACCCCCTGTTGTTAGCCTTTTTTAAAGGCCCTTTGCACTGTTATCAATCAAGTATTACAGAGAATGCAGGGCATCTTTTAGTGGTGGTCTGGCTGGTTTGAGCCTTTCCAGGTATCTGCCTTAGGTATTGTTCATTGTCTTCCTAGTTCCTGGACAGAACTGTATGGTCCTGGGGAACACCAGGAATGTTAAAGATAGGGCCTTAGGATGAGGAGGGATAGGTCAGTGGGGGAGAAATGGACCTGCTGGCAAGGGTAAACTCTGGGCTTCTCTCTGGTTAACAAAGGGTAAACTGAGGCGTTCTTTTTAGTAGTACAGCAGGTAAGGCACTTGCCCTGCATGCAGCTGGCACAGATTCAATCCCCAGTGTCCCGTGGTTCCCCAAGCACTGCCAGGAGTAACTCCTGAGTGCAGAGCCAGGAGTAACCCCTGTGCATCACCAGTTGTGGCCCAAAAACCAGCCAAACAGACAAACAAACAAACTATAATCATCAGGTAACCTATGAGTCAATCTCAAGGTAACTTATAATATTGGACTATAAAAATGCAAATATAGACATTTCAAAATTTTCAACTAAGTGCAACTAAATTTAGTTGCAAAAATGCAATTAAACCAGATCTAAGGGGACAGAGAGATAGTACCGCAGGTAGGGCATTTGCCTTGCACACAACCAACCAGGGTTCAATTCCCAGCATCCCCTATGGTCCCCAAATACTGCCAGAGTATTTCCTGAGTGCAGGTCCAGGAGGAACCCCTGAGCATTGTAGGTGTGATCCAATAATAATAATAATAATAATAATAATAATAATAATAATAATAATAGTTCTGAGTTGGGAAATTTTTTTGTTTCATTGAGAAGTAGTTCATAGTTGGGTTTCAGGTATAGCAGCATTGCTCTGATAAGCTTAGGTGCTGCAGAATAATTGCTGCTCTGGCGGTGAGCAAACTCCATCACTTATGTCCCTCTCTCTCTCCTTCTTTCTTTTATTTTTTTTTCAAATTTTATTACACCACTTTTAGACATACAATTGCAAGATGCTCATGTAGAGTTATGGCTCTACAGTGTTCCACACCCATCCCTCCACCCAAACCCATCTCCCATCACCAATGTCCCCACCTCCCTCCCCCTCCCATACCACAACTACTTGGCGGGTTCTGTATGTCTTTTCTCTCTCTCTCTATCTCTCCCTCCCGCCTAACTTTCCTACACATCATAGAATGCAGTACATTAAAGGACATAACTGTTTCCACTAGTTTGATGGACCCGCGTGGCCGCGCGACTTAGGGCCTCATGGTCAGCATCTGGACAGCGAAGGTGGTGGCTAGTGTGGTGGGCGAGTCTCATCCAGCTGCTTCGGGACCCCCAGAGGTGATGGGCCCACTCCCAAACCCCATCTGTCCTCCTGGGAGCCCCGTGGTCAGCTGGGCCTGGGGCGAGCCAAGTTCCAGCTTCCCCAGCCGCGTGTGAGGCTCTTCATGCTATCTCTCTCTCTCTCTCTCTCTCTCTCTCTCTCTCTCTCTCTCTCTCTCTCTCTCTCTCTCTCTCTCTCTCTTATCTCTTTCTTTTCCCCCCTTCTCTCTCTTTCTCGCTTTCATTTTCTTTAAAGAAAAGTTTAAGGGGCCAGAGCAATAGCACAGCAGGGAGGGCATTTGCCTTTGCATGTGGCCGACCCAGGTTCGATCCCCAGCATCCCATATGGTCCCCTGAACACCTCCAGGAGTAATTCCTGAGTGCAGAGCCAAGAGTAACCCCTGAGCATTGCCGGGTATGACCCCCCAAAAAAATCTCCTCTCTTGGACCCTTATCCCCAAAAGAAAGAAAATTCTAAGACTTTGTTTTTGTTTCAGGGCCATAGCAGGCTGCACTCAGGGACGCTTCTGACAGGGCTCAGGGAATATATGCAGTGCTAAGAATTGAATCTGCGCCAACTGCATGCAGGGGCTATGCTATCTGTGTCCCCAAAAACATCAAAAACTTTAAAAAAACGGGGCCGAGCAATAGCACAGTGGGTAGGGCATTTGCCTTGCATGCGGCCGACCCAGGTTCATTCCCGGCATCCCATATGAGGAATTACTCCTCTGAGCCCCGCCAGGAGTAATTCCTGAGAGAAGAGCCAGGAATAACCCCTGAGTGTCACTGGGTATGACCCAAAAAGCAAAAAAAAAAAAAAAAAAAAAAAGTTTATAAGAATATTGGAATAAGTCTCAGGGCATAGCCCGGGGTGAAGAGTTTTTAGAGAGTCTGTGTTAGCCCAGTGGTGGGTTAGGGTTAGGATCTGGGTAGGTTAGGGTTAGGGTTTGAATCTGATCTCAGTATCTGCTTCTCAAAGTGAAAGAATCGAGACCATCAATATAGTATTAAATTATTTCTTTAGTGTATTTATTGTTCTTAACCATCCTGGTTGGCAATGCATCTAAACGACAGTGTGTGGGAAGCCAGAAGCTGGCCAGGGGACCAAGTTCCCAAGCACTTGTGGGACCCCAGCATGCTAGGTGATTGGACACCCTTCTGAGCTCTGTGTTATTGCTGTTTAAAACCCCTATGAGGCCAACAGAATGTTCCAAGGAAGCCAGTTTGGGTCTTGCCTTGTGAGAAAAGGTTTTTTCTATTTCATCCTAGCAGAAGCTAACAAATAAAGAGAAACTACTTCCTTTCCATGTGGGAATGTTGAACCAATGTCGTTCCTTAGGAAAAAAGTTCTCCATCTTCTCATGACCTATTGTGACTTGAGACCCTTCCTCTGTGGTCTCATTGCTCTTTTCTCTTGGATTGAGAATGAAATATTGATGTGACAGCCTGGGCTTTGGCTCAGGGGTAGAATGCTTCTTTCATAGGTGTGAGGCCCTGCGTTCAATCCCTGGTACCCCTCTTCAGTTAAAAAAAAACTAAATCACACAGATGTCAAGAATGGAGAAAGAGGGGCCGGAGCGATAGCCCAGCGGGTAGGGCGTTTGCCTTGCACGCAGCCGGCCTGTGCCAACCTGGGTTCTATCCCCAGCATCCCATATGGTCCCCTGAGCACCGCCAAGAGTAATTCCTGAGTGCAGAGCCAGTAACCCCTGAGCATCGCCAGGTGTGACCCAAAAAGCAAAAAAAAAAAAAAAAAAAGTCATTTATTTTTCAAGTACCATCAAGATAATTCCTATCAAACGTAGTCATGTAAGGATATGAGATACAACAGTCACGGACACTTCAAATACCAGCAAGTCTGAGACATAGAGAAAGTGGAGAGAAAAAGCCAGATAGGGTTGGAGAGATAGGATAGCATGTAGGACACTTGCCTTGCATACAGTCAACGCTGCTTCAATCTCCAGCATCCCATAAGGTCCCATGAGACTGCCAGGAATAATTCCTGAGTACAGAGTGGGGACTTAGCCCTAAGCAGGTAATGGAGATAGAGATTTTATATCCACATGTTAGTGACCTTAGCAAACTCTGGAATTTGATGTCACACTGTATGTGATGTCACACTGTGTGATGTCACACACAGTTTTGATGTCAGAAACACAGGCATCTGGCATCAGGTTTTCTGACTTGAACTATGACTGGAGCCCTCTACATTTCCACAGGTCTTTGATGGAAGCGGATCTTTCCTGTCCTACATCAACACATCTGCTGACCCACTCTACGGCCCCCAAGGCCTGGCCCTGACTTCAGATGGCCATGTGGTGGTGGCCGACTCTGGAAACCACTGTTTCAAGGTTTATCGGTACTTACAGTAACCATGGGAACTGGGCACCTCTTGGCGAAGGTCTTGCACTATAAACTGGAATGGATTTCTCTGCGGGACCAGATGATACTAGACTTTTCATGCTAGAAGGAAATGGTGAACTTTCCAAGGTTATTTCTAAGTTAACACCTTTTAAATTGGAGTAACCGATTTACCTAAAGATAATTCAACTTTAGGGTTTAAAAAAAAGAAGATGAAATCCTTCTCCTGACTCTGTGAAAACCACTGTTGTACCCCTGTGAACTGTGGCTGATCCAGGGATTTATGTAGTTTAATTTTGCAGATCAAACAAACACTAAAAGAAAGAAAGAGACCACACTAGAATATTTAAAGGTATTTGTTTTCCTGTGAATGGGAGCTTTTGCACAGAGCTTCCAGAAGACAAAACAAAGACAAAATCTCTTCTGTTCTTACCTTACTGAACCTTGATCCCAAGACTGTGGCTTGTCTAGCCTCACTTTTCTAGTAGATATTACTCTTGTCACAATTTTTTGGTTATCAATAACTATTATAAATGACTTGACGGGGGAATGAAAGACTGGCAGAATCCTCCCAGCTCTGATTAACAGGCCTTTTGAGTTTCTTGCTTAAGAATCAATGCAAAAATTTCCATCCTTTCTGGGTTAGATCCCAAATCCCTTTTGTTAGTTCTTTTTACCTGATCTTTCCTGATTACCTGTTATTAAAAAAAAAACGTTTTCAGAGAAACATCAAATTTCTAATGCTTGAAAAGCATATTGCAATTGTCACTCTACCTTATAGTCCACAAACAGTGCCCCTGGCTCTGAATGTAAACCGGAACAAAGCTAGTCATGTTTTCTGTGCTATGTTCTCACCTGTGTCTCTCTTCTTCCACTTCACGAAGCGAAAGCTTTACCTCCTGCAAAATGTCAGCACATGGAGTAGGACACCCGAATCCTAGGACAGAGAGCCATACGGAGCCCTTTGGAGGGACGGATGGTGTCGACGAAAGGCATGTGGTTGATGAATGGTTTCCCCTTAGAAAGCAAGTGTTACCAAAGTTGTGTTAACTTGAAAATGTTACAGATAAGGGCATGTTATGGTTATTTATCATTGTCTAATGAATAGTAGAGGCATTAAAGGATTATGTATACATGATTAGGGTAAGGTAGGATGTATCATAAATCTATATATGCAGATATATATATAGTTGAATCTTTGGTGTATTGAACTAGGCAGCACTCTGAAAGACAGAAGAAGCATGGTCCAGCCTTTCTCAGAATAGACTTGACTACAATAATTCTATCCCGATGGAAGAACAAGGTCGCCACTTTCCAGGAATGATGGCCACGGCTGACGTCTATTCCAGAAAATGACCTTCTCTGCTTCCAAAATATCCACAACAAAGAACCCAAACCAGGACAAAAGAAAAGCTGAACTTGAGTTACTCTTCATCTGAACTAAATATAAATGCATTTAGTCGATCCATCATCGATACTGTATAATAAGATGTGGTCTAATTCCACTTTAATTTTCTACTCAGTTCTACCAAATAGGATGTCATGTTTGGCATTTTCGAGAATGACTTTAGGATCTTTTCACTGAAAGCACCTTAGAACTGTTCCATAAGGAAACATTTCCCCATCTGTATAATGATATGAACACAACATGTATCACTTACTCATTTATGATCCAGTCACTCTTGTATAGGACTTTTTAAAACTTAGAAGGAAAATCTGGCTACTTTTAGTTGCCTATCAAATTTATTATAATCCACCTCTGTGGGGAGGAAGGTTTTTCAGGAAGATATACATTTAGGCTAAGAAATTTTTTTTTAGGTCTTCAGAAGATTGGAGTCTGTGATAAGGTTAAAACATTCAATAACATTTGCAGAACGTTAAATGAAGGAAGCTTGAGAGTGAGTTTAGCGGGTAGGACGCTTGCCCTTCACACAGCCAACCGGGTTTGACCTCCATATCCCATATGGTCCCCTGAGCACTACCAGGAGTGATTCCTGAGTGCAAAGCCAAAAAAGAATGTTAAACTGAGATAGTTTCCTAACTTCAGTGAAATGACACTTTGAATTTCCACATTCACATTGAATGAGTACCTGCTAGGTGCCGGATAAAAAGCCCGCCCCAGCTAACATTCTGCCTAAGAAATAGGGATGGAGCAATAGCACAGCAGGTAAGGCGTTTGCCTAGCTTGTGGCCTACCCTGGTTCCCCAGCGTCCCATATGGTTCCCTAAGCACCGCCAGGGAAATTCCTGAGCAAAGAGCCAGGAGTAACCCTTGGGCATTGCCAGGTGTGACCCAAAAGGCAAAAAAAAAAAAAAAAAAAGAGAGAGATAAGCTATACTTCTGTTGGTGGGAACACACCTGCTGGTGTGTGTGAGCCCCCTCCAAGTAGTTCTCAGAGCTCTTTGCAGTAAGGGATTTGAACCAAGGCTCCTGCATGTAATGCATGTGCTGTAGCCTGGTCAGCTCTTTCCCTGACCCTAGATCCCTCCTACTGTTTCAGAGAAAACTTATTAAATTAGTTCATTTAACAGCTTGGTCATTGTTTTTAAGTGTTTGTCCCCCACATATAAAAATGACTTCCCTATTTGGATTCCTTTACAGGTTACTAATCTATCGATTATGTAAAGGGGATTTTAGCATAGTTTTAAATTTTATTTATTAATTAAAAAATTAACCAACCATCATAATATCTTAGGCTGGAATGATATCTTAGAAACTGGAATGAAAGACTAGATGCTTTGATTTAGTCCTAATATCTATTATCTACTTGCTATGGGTACTCCACCAAATACTATATTTTCCCCCAAATATATAATCATGTGTTAAAGTATAGATAGCATTTCACATTTGGGTACATACATGCATTTGCTCTAGAGCTTGGTTAGTAAGCATATTTGGGGGAGGGAAGCGCTGCTGTCAGGCTATGACTAGACAAGATTTAGAGGAAAATTGGTCCCATTCTATGGAAAATGGTTTCCGGTCAACTGAGAAGGGTATTAAAATAAGTGACTTTTGTTTTTCTGGGCTCCCATTATCATTTGCATTTTTCTTCGTCAAGTGTACAGAATCTGTCAGACACTCATGATAAGTAGCACTGAAAAATTACCCATTCAAATTCCCCTGGGCACTCTGGCAAAACTTTGCCACTTAGAATGTAAAGGTCAGTGACAGTGCATTCTCTCCCTCGAAAGACCTCCCCTGCTGGACACGGGGAGGTAGCCGCTCACTTGACCATCCAGAAACACAGACTTAAAAAAGCCTTTATGACTGTTCATCTATTTTTTTTAATGGTACCTAGTGTTGTTACCAAACGTTAGTCTTCAGTAACTAATCAAGTCCCCAAGTTTCCTGATTTTAATTTACACTTTGCCTCGATTTAAAACAAATATTACAAGTCCATATAACTGGAATACACTTGCTTCTGCCACTAAGTATACAGGGTATTTCCTATCCCGGAGCTAATGGGAACTGCAGCATGCTCGCAAGTGTCTGGATACTCGCTTTAATGTTTTGGTCAGTGACTCAGAGTTCATTGGAAGAAAAGGCAAATGAATGGCAAATAATCTGCGAAGTACTTCCAGTGGTAAAAATCTTGCTGAACATGTGAACTCTATGTAGTTTCTCTGTGCTTCTGGAAAGGGAGAATTTTTTTTTTAATTTTCACACAAAACATTACCAGGTAAGACAAAAAAAAAAATATTTCGGCAAACATCATCTCATTTTGCTTCAGAGTCATAAAACCCGAAAATTGTAATACGGTCACAGTCTGTAAATGTTCCAGGGTTTTAAAACTTTACAATTATTTTGCTATTTTTGATAACTAGGAATCTAGTATTGCCATAAAGGAAACGAAGTGCCCATTAAAGATTTGTTTGGTATAAATGAATATTTTTTTTTATTTTGTTTTTAAAAGACAGTAAGCTACAAATCATGATGTTAATCTTAAACTTTCCGAAGGTGAATTGTGTGGCAGTGATCGTGTGGTCTGTTTGTGGGGAATGTATGAAAGCTATTGCTATTCTAAAGTAAAGAAATTGGCTATGTTGTTCCAATGAATGTACAGCACCTCCATTAACTTTTGATAGCAACACAGCCTTAAGTCAATGTTTGCTTTATGACATGGGAATGTTCTGTCTTCAATAGTGTATTCTTATAATAAAATTCTTTATATCATCCTCAATTCTCTAGCCTTTCAAGCTTAGGTATGAAAATGAAGGGGTTTTGCTTCCTTTTATTTTTTCAGACTTTGTACATTCCATCTTTATAGATCTTTCATACTTTTTGTGTATAGAAACTAAGTCTCATGCCGTCCACACTGATACTTACTATATTCTCATCATTGTTCTTTTATGAATCAAAATGCTGACTGCCGATTTAAAGGAATGAATGAATGCTGTGCATCAAAGTGTTTGTATGTTCGTAGCTACATACGTACCGCAGTATTTTTGGATGCTTTAGTCTACAATAAAAATTTAAATTAACTCTGTCTTGAAACAGGAGAAACAAGACTCATGTGTATATCTTTATCATGCACAAGGTCCCAAATCACTCTCTAATAAAGCTTGTTCTCTCCATTTCCAGGGTGAATGCGTATTCATGTAGTGATTTTTTTTTTTTGGTGAAGGTTAATGAAATGTTTTAGAATATGTGGAAGCCGTTAAACCTCAACTGAGTTGTGTATTCTAGTGAGAAAAAAAGTATGTTTTTGTTTGTTTTGATGCTAATAATCTGTTAACATTTTGATGTATCTTAAACAGGAATTTGAAAAAACACATTGTGTATAGCTTGTTGGTCAAATGGAGTCAAATCACTATCCTCTTAATCCTTCAAGAATCACAAGCCAAAGAGACCATCTGGCAATCATGGACGATATGTTTCTTGTGGGGCCCGAGTGACTGCACAGGGGGTAGGGCGTTTGCTTTGCACTCAACTGACCTGAGTTCAATTCTTGGCATCCCATATGATCCTCTGAGCACCATAAAGAGTAATTACTGAGTGCAGAGCCAGGAATAACCCTTGAGCATTGCCGGATGTGACACCCCCAAAAAAACGTGTCTTGTAGATGAAGCTCTCAAGAAAAATATCACTATAAATATTGTCTTTAAGGCCCAAAATAAAGTTAGAAGTAAAATATAATAAAGAATTTTATATATATACACATATCCCTCCCTCCCCTCCTCTTTTTCTTTCATCTGATTTTTGGGTAACAAACGGTTGTGCTCAGGCCAGAGCGATAGCACAGCAGGTAGGGCATTTGCCTTGCATGCCGCCGACCAGGGTTCAATCCTCGGCATCCCATATGGTCCCCCAGGCACTGCCAGGAGTAATTCCTGAGTGAAGAGCCAGGAGTAACCCCTGAGCGTTGCCATGTATGACCCAAAAAGGAAAAAAAAAAGATAGTACTCAGGATTCACTCCCTGGCTCTGCACTCAGGGATCACTCCTGGTAGGGTCAAGGAACCATATGGAGTGGCAGGGATTAAAGCCAGTTTGACTGCCTATGAGGCAAGCCCCTACTCTCTGTACTATCACTCCGACTCCTAAACTGCTACTTTATAGTTGCAGAGCCTTAAGTCAATCATTGCTCATCAATCATTGCTCAGGTTTTGAGGTGACTACTAGTGTAACCCACCCACACGGCAGAGCCTGGCAAGCTACCCGTGTCATATCTGACATGCCAAATACCAGTAACAATTATGGACCTCATTCCTGTGACCTGATGGAATGGTTTGAGGCTCTTTATGTTCCTGGAGCGGGCTGATGCCCTTGGGCTATCTCGCATGTGACAGGACGTATTGAGATGTTACTGGTGCCCGCTCGAGCAAATCGATGATATACGGGAAGACAGTGATACAGTGATATATAGGGGACTGAGGCTTGTATTCTGCTTGTGTGTGTGTGTGTGTGTGTGTAAGTGTGTGTGTAATATAAAAGCAGAATACAAGCCTCAGTCCCCTAGAACTTTTTTTTTTTTTTTTTGGTGAAACAAGGTAGTTTTTATTGAATGAAACTTACTTAGAAAGAGGCGAGAGGTGAGAGAAAGGGGGCAAGTATGTGTTCCAGAGAGATCCTGGGCTCTACCGGAGCGAGAGCACAGCGGGGAGGCATTTGCCTTGCACTCAGCCAACCTGGGGTTGATCCTCAGAATCCCATATGATCCTCTGAGCACCACCAGGAGTAATTCTTGAGCACAGAGCCAGTAACCGCTGAGTATCACCAGTTATGACCCAAAAGAGAGAGAGAGAAGAGAGAGACCCTGAGCTTCTCCACAGTGGAAAATAAGCAAAGAAGCAAGTGAGATATGTGTTCAAGGGAGAACGCAGGCTTAAAGAGCAAGCCCAAAGGTTACTTTTTTTTTTTGGGAACCCATTGACAATGCTTAAAGGTTTCTCCTGGATCTATACTTAGGAACACTCAGGAATTACTACTGGCAGTGTATTTTAAAGGAATCTGACAGGGACCAGAGCATTAGTGTAGCAGGTGGATAACTAAAGGGTATCTTTTTTTTTTTTTTTTTTTTTTTGCTTTTTGGGTCACACCCAGCAATGCTCAGGGGTTTCTCCTGGTTTTGCGTTCAGGAATCACTCCTGGCGGTGCTCAGGGGGACCACATGGGATGCCGGGATCGAACCCGGGCGGGCATGGGCCGGCCGCGTGCAAGGCAACGCCCTACCCGCTGGGCTATCACTCCGGCCCCCACTAAAGGGTATCTTTAGTGTTGGGGTGCATCTCCTGAAAATGGGAGGGAAGCAGACGCAACAGAACCCACTTCTTGCTGGTGTCCGGTCATGCCATCCCGAGGTCTGCCATCCCGAGGTGGGGCTGCACAGCTGGAATTCCCGGCGTCTGTAGCAGCCTTGTATCATAGAGGCTACAGTCGCCCGCACTCCGCCTTTCCCAAGAGAACCAACTAGGCCTATTTGTGTCTGCGAAGCTGAGCAGCAAGAGTTCTGCTTTCTGTTCGTCTCCACACACTCTGCCTTTAGCTCGAGCGTCTAAACCTAGCGTGACCGGAAGTTCCTTGGATGGTCTGGACAAGAGCCACAGCTCTGTGCAGAGGAATGGTGGGGGCGGACAACACCCAGAGCTTTGCCCTCCGGAGAAGTTTTGTTCTCGGGTCTTATCTCACTCTTCTCTTCCACCCCCAAATCTCTTCCGTTCTTTTCGGGCAAAGAAATATATATAACGGGCGATAGTCCAGCGGGTAAGGCGTTTGCCTTGCACGCGCCCACCGGGTTCGTCCCCAGCATCCCATATGGTCCCTGAGCACTGCCAGGAGTAATTCCTGAGTGCAGGGCCAGGAGTAACCCCTGAGCATTGCTGGGTGTGACCCAAAAAGCAAAGAAAAAGAAATATGTATAAAGATTTCTGAATGGTCGAGGACACTCATCTAATAACTTTCCAGGCTCCTGACTCACCCTCCCAGCACACCTTTGTCTCAGGTTCTGTTTAGGGTGAAATTTGTTTGTTTGTTTGTTTATTATTTATTTATTTTGGGTTTTTAAAAACTTACAATGTTTTTTTTATTATTATACCACCATTAGATACACAATTACAAGATATTCATGTTTGAGTTCTGGTTCTACAGTGTTCCAACACCCATCCCTCCACCAGTGCCCATTTCCCACCACCAATGTCCCCACATCCCTCCCCTTTTCCCCAGCCTGCCTCCGTGGCAGGTTCTTTATCTCCTTTCTCTCTTCTCTCTCTCTCTTCTCTCTCTCTCTCTCTTCTCTCTCTCTCTTCTCTCTCTCTCTCTCTCTCTCTCTCTCTCTCTCTCTCTCTCTCTCTCTCTCTCTCTCTCCCCCTTCTCGCTTCCCTTTCTTACACATTGTGAATTGTAATATATTCTAGGACATAGATTGGCTCCACTGGTTTGATTTACAGCATGGCTGCAAGCGGCCACACCACTCAAGGTGAGCCAGCTGGCAGCTCTCCCCTCCGTGCGTGTCTGATTCTCTGCTTGATGGCTGATCGCTCTGAGACAGTTTGTGGGTGGGGGCCACCAGGCCTCTGGGTTGAGTCAGGGGAAGGGGGCCCCAGCTCCATCTCACAAATCCCGGTGACTTCTGCCTCCGAGAACCGCCTACTTGGATTTGAACTCGGTTGCTCTACTAAGCTGGTCTTGATCAGTGTCTCTCTTAGGCGGGTTTTGATGAGCAGTGGTGTCTGGACCACGAAAATGGCGGCTATTAGGGTGAGTGAGTCTCATCTGGCTGCTTCCGAGGCCCTACAGAGGTGATGGGCTCAGGTTAGGCTGAAATTTCAATGAAGGCAAAGGGATTCCGAGTTCTCACTGCCCTGCCTTGGAAGGTAAGCAGATAGGTGTATGCAGACCTAGTCTCCCTGCCTTTACGAAGAATATACGTGACTGGTGAGGGTCAGTGTGTCCCCCTACTGACCAGGGCAAGGGGGACGCAGAGAAGTACAGTAGGTAAAGCATTTGGCCTGCCCACAGCTGGCGTGATTTGATCCCTGCACCACATATGGTCTCCCAAGTACTGCCAGGAATGAGCCTCTGCACAGTTAGGAGTAAGCCCTAAGCACTTCCGGGTGATGTAAAGGCAAACTTGGGAAAATTGGGAAAGAAGGACTAGTCACCAGAAGCATTGGCAGGGCTGAGCGTAGGGCTGGCCTGGTTCAACCTCTCACACTGCAGGCAGCAGATAATCCAAGGGAAAAGAAAGAAGTCACTGAATACGTAAGGATTTGGCAAGGCAAATGTGCTCAATAAACAAATGCCATATTGGAAGCCACAACAACTTATGGAATTGTGGAGCCAAGGTTTGATTCCACAAGTATTTCTCAGCTGTCTTTTGTACTTAAAGACAAATACTGGGCTGGAGATGTGTGAAGAATTGTTTTCCAGCTTTTGATTTTGAGTCTGTGTTTGCTCCAACTGTTCAAATGAGTTTCCTGTGGGCAGGAGAATGTTGTGTTCAGCTTTTGTTTTGTTTTGTATATATGTGTCTTTTTGGGTCAAACCCAGCAATGCTCAGGGCTTCTAGCTCTGCACTCAAAAATTACTCCTGAAAGTGTTCTGGGGTCCATATGGGGTGCCAGGAATTGAACCTGGGTTGGCTGCATGCAAGGTAAACTCCCTACCCACTAGAGTATCGCTCTAGCCCCATTTGAGGGAAATTATTGTCATGGGATTTTGTGCCATTGTTCTGTATAAGTTGGTTGTATTTGGGGGTTTGTCTTGTCTTACAATAGCCCCTTCAGCTCTTTGAAATTTGGTTTTGGGTCTGTGAAGTTGCTGAACTGTTGTCTTTCCATCGGGTTGTGCATCACTCCTCCCATCTGAATGAGAGTCTAGCCAGGTAAAGTATTTTTGGAGAGGCGTACATGTCATTGAATCTTTTTTTTCACCACAACCCTCCTCCCTGTCTTCAGGAGGGTTTCATCTGATCAGTCTGCTGTAAATCTAAGGAATGCTCCTTTGCATGACATTTCCTTCTTTGATCTTATTGCTTGCAATATTGTGTTTCTATGGCTTTCATTTCTCTCATTAGAGTATGTATTGGAGTCTTTATTAGGGTCTCTTTTTTTTTTTTTTTTTTTTATTTTTTTTTTGTCTGTGAGAGACTCACAGACATGGGGCAGAGCTGTTACCGGCTCTCCCTGTGCCCAGTCGCTCACGAGGTGCCGGGAGGGATGGCGGGCTCTAACCCTGGCCCGCCACACCAGCAGAGCTTTGCAACAAGCCAGACGACCTCCCCCCCCCACTCCATGAGGGGCCGCCATTTTCCACATCCGGACTTCCCTCTCGTCAGAACTCCACCCAGCAGACGAGACTATCACAGCCCCCTGCTTGAGCAGCCAAAAGCGGCAGCACGGTTCATCAATAAATGCTGTATTTAGAGGTGACTACAAGAGTATGCCACCCACACAGCAAGCCCTGCAAGCTACCCGTGTCGTATTTGATATGCCAAATACCAGTAACAATTATATTAGGTCATTCCCATGACCTAATATAATGGTTTGAGGCTCTTTATGTTCCTGGAGCAAGCAGATGCCCTTGGGCTCTACTAGCATGAGACATATGGAGATGTTACTGGGGCCCGCTCGAGCAAATCGATGATGAACGGGAAGATAGTGATAGTGATTTTTTTTTTTTTTTGCTTTTTGGGTCACACCCAGCAATGCTCAGGGGTATCTCCTACCTCTGCACTCAGGAATTACTCCCTGGAAGTGCTCAGGGGACCATATGGTATGCCGGGGATTGAACCGGCATTCAATCCCGGCTGGGGATTGAACCAGCATGGGCCGGCAGCATGCAAGGCAAAAACGCCCTACTCACTGGGCTATCGTTCCGGCCCCATATTAGGGCCTTTTTTACCTAATACCCTTCTTGGATCTGGATGCCTACATACTCCAGCTCTGGAAACTTTTCAGCACTGATGTCTTTAGCTATTCCTACCTCATTGGAGTTGCCTCCCTGGGACTCAGATGATTTTTTTTGCTTTTTTTTTTTTTTTTTGGGGGGGTCACACCCGGCAATGCTCAGGGGTTTCTCCTGGCTCTGCACTCAGGAATTACTCCTGGCAGTGCTCAGGGGACCATATGGGATGCCGGGATCGAACCTGAGCAGGCATGGGCCGGCCGCGTGCAAGGCAAATGCCCTACCCACTGGGCTATCGCTCTGGCCCATCCGATGATTCTTATGTTGTTCCTCTTGAATCCATCCCAGGGTTCTCTCTTGCCCTCTGTTGAACTATTTTGAAGTCTTTTTCTACTTCTGTTGTTGCCTGAGTGCGTTCTGCAGATCATCTTCAAGCTCACTGATTTTGTTTTTTGGCTGTTGTCATTCCACTATTGAGGCAAGTAACCTACTTGGTTTCCTACCTAGTAGGAAAGCATTACTTTCATGCAAATGACTTACGATTAATAGAGATAACCTTTTTTTCCATTGAAAACCACACCATGCCAATGAGATGTGCTTGAATAGATGGAACATTTCATTGAATGCATTTATTGGGTGTTTGTCATGGCAAGCACTGTGTTAGCACTCATTCAATATCAAAATTGTTGGCTTGGTGCCTGCTGCAGAAAGGAGTTTAATGTCACAGGGAGGCTGTCCAAGAAAGCAATTACAGGCAAATGTGTCACTTTCTGTGTGTCTAAGCCCCAGCATTCTTTCCAAGTGCACGTGTGGTTCCTGCCAAGTATTTTATCATGGTATGTACTAAACTTCAGAGCGAGTACGACAGACGGGACCCCATCTGCTTGTGAGCTGGGGACGGGGAGGCAAAGAGAAAATATTTTCTGAAGGTTGTAGCTGGGCTTTCCACAATGCCACCTTTTTAGATTTTTGTTTATGTTGGTTCAGCTAATATTTTCCATATTTCTTCCAATTTTTGCAGCTGTGCCTGCTTCAACCATATTTTGAGCAAAACTGAATGTGCTAATTGCATTTTCCCCAGTAATATTAGAACATCAAATGGCTATTTAAGAAACAGTTCCTATACCACCAAATGTAACACCTATGAGAAAGTAAATCATTGGGACTCTAAACCATTATCTCCATCCCCCGACTTATATAAGAAACAAGTGATATGAATTCCTATTTTAGATGTCATTTTTGTACTTTGTAGTGAAATTATTATACAGTCAATCCTCTTTAGTCATTGGTACTTGGGAAACTATATATACATATATATATATATATATATATATATATATATATATATATATTGCTTTTTGGGTCAAACCCAGCAATGCTCAGGTGTTGCTCCTGGCTCTGCACTCAGGAATTACTCCTGGTGGTGCTTGGGGACCATACGGGATGATGAGGATCAAACCAGGATCAGCTATGTATAAGGCAAGCACCCTCCCTGCTGTACTATATCTCTCTGGCCAGGAAGCAATATTTAAACAAAAGGAAGTATAATGAGACCAGCTCCTAGAATACGGTCCATTTGCTCAATGTTGGTTAGGTCTTTCTTATGGAAATCACAATAAACAAACGAAATTAGAGTGTCTGCTGTACTCCCACATGGATGAAACAATTTTTCCATGGAAACAATTGGAAAAATTATATGCATACATAAACAATTGGAACAATCAATTCTTCCCTTCCCACCCGCCCCACCCCCGTTTGCTTCGGTTTTTGAACCACCCCCGCAGTGCTCAGAGCTTACTCTGGCTTGGTGCTAAGGAATCGTGGCAGAGCTCAGGGAGTGCCAGGAACCGAGCTGGGGGCTGTCCCATCCGCCACGTCTCTACAGACCCTGAGTCTTTTTAGCAGCACTTAACAGGCGATGACACTCGAGCTTTTGATCAGAATTCCCATCTCTGATCACAAGGTTGCAAATTCGCATCTGTTTTGGCTTGAAAGTCAGTTTCCTACTGGGGTACCTGCTATTAAGGCAGCATGGGAGTGGGCAGGAGGGGTGGGGTACATTGGTGGTGGAAATGGGCACTGGTGGAGGGATGGGTGCTGGTATACTGTATTACCAAGAACCAATTATGATCACCTTTGTAATTGTATGTTTCACTGTGGTATAATAAAAAAAAAAAAAAAAAAGAAAGTCAGTTTCCTGCTTAGTTAAAAAAAGAAAAAGATGGGGAGTTGAGATAGGGGCCAGAGTGATAGTACAGCAGGTGGAGTACTTGCCAGGCACGGAGTCCACAGAGGCTGGATCCTTGGCATCCCACGTCCTCTGAGCTCCACTCGGAGTGCTCTGAGCTACAGATCCTGAGCCCTGCTGGTGTGACCCAGAATTTAAAAAAGACGGAGGCAGGCCGGGTGATAGCCCAGCGGTAGGGCGTTTGCCTTGCATGCGGCCGGCCCATGCTGGCCAGGGTTCGATTCCCGGCTCAGGGGGTTACTCCTGGCTCTGCACTCAGGAATTACTCCTGGCGGTGCTCGGGGGACCATATGGGATGCGGGGATTGAACCCAGGCCGGCAGAGGCCGGCCGCGCAAGGCAAACTCGCCCCGCCCGCAGGAGTAATTCCTGAGTGCAGAGCCAGGAGTAACCCCTGAAATAAATAAATAAATAAATAAATAAATAAATAAATAAATAGATAGATGGATAAATAAATAAATAAATAAATAAATAAATAAATAAATATAAAAAGACCGAGGCATATAAACCAAGAGCCTTTTTCAAAGACTGGAGTAACATAAGCAGGGACGGTGTGTTCCAAGCTGGACACATCGGATGGGTGGGGGCCGCCGCTCCAGCCCCCGCAGCAGGCAAACCACCTCTATTTCATAGGGCAAACTTAGGTCAGGTTTCCGCTGAGCCCAGAAAAACCTAAAAGCTAAGGCTCAAGGCTTCCTAAAAAAAAGAAATCACAGTCCACACACAGGATGGAGGAGGCGGAAGCAGCTGGGCCAGATGCCAGACTCAGAGTGGACCTTATACCTAGCAGTGTGGCCAGTAGGCCCCGCCCCCAGGAAGCCCCCACCCATCGCTCATCAGCCCGCTAGGCCACGCCCCGGGACAGTCCGCCCCGCCCTAGCCCCGCCCACACGTTAGGCTCCGCCCTCGCCTGCCTTCTGCCCAGACGTCGTCGCCAGGGGTCGCTGCGCACCGCGGGGGAGGCGCGACCATTTTTCTCTCTCTCTTCCCGGCTTTCTCTTCGCTGCTCCGCCCCCGAATCGCGGTTGGCGCCAAAATCAGACTCCTGGGCCCGCCCCGCCGCCGGAAGAGCCATGGTAAGGCGTGAGGCTGCGCCCGGTGTCCCGCGTCCGGGTCGGGGTCCGCCGAACACCTCCCCCCCCTCCCCCATCCCTTCCCGCGCCTCCTGGGACCCGGCCCCGCAAGTCTCAGAAGATGGGGTCGTCGATTCGGGGCGCCGTCCCAGCCCACTGCGCAGCCCTGGCCGACCCCCGCTCCCACCCCGCCCCGCGGCGGGCTTCGAGCGAATGTTCTAGAACGCGCGCGCGCCTCTGGCCTCCCGCGCTGGCACTTTGGAACGGGGCCTGGGTCGCGGGGACGCTCCGGCCGGGAGGGTCCGGCTTTCCGCCGCCTCCGAGCAGGCCTCCTCGCCCGTGCGGGTCTCAGGGCGGCGGGGACCCCCTGGGGCTGTGCCCGGGACGCGGGGGCGCAGGGCAGCGGGGGCCTTATTAGGGGGCCGTCGCCCCCAGTTCTCCTTCCCGCCAGGACGGGGGCGAGGTCCTGGGGAAGATGCCAGATGGGCCCGTCCTGTCCCTCTAATCCCTACCCTGCCCCCTGATCCCTACCCCGGCCCCTCTGATCCCTACCCCTGCCCCTCTGATCCCTACCCCTGCCCCCTGATCCCTACCCCTGCCCCTCTGATCCCTACCCCTGCCCCTCTGATCCCTACCCCTGCCCCTCCATGGTTTGCGCAAGCCATCAAAGTCTCCTGCACCTTTGCACCCCCACCGCCGCCCGGGCACTGAATCCGCGCTAATTACACGGGTCTTGGGCTTTTAATATCGCAATTTAGTTAAGTGGCCGTTATTTCAGCATTTCAGCCCCGCTAGTGGTAGACGGCGATCATGTATTTGGGTGTATGATCATTTATTTGAAGATACTGCGCCCGAGATAATTATAGCTGATAACGGCTGCTTTGCGGTTCAACCAACAGCCCCGGCCACCTGGGCATACGGTGATCTTTGAAGCCAAACAACCAAGCTTCAAGTTTCCCGGCCTCTGATATCGTGTTTCTCTGTGCTGAGCTCCTGGCTAATCCGCCCGCGAGCCAGAATCCTGATCCGCGGGCCTTTCCCCAGACTCCGTCTGGGTTCCTGACACACCCCGGTGCCATCTAGTCACTTTAATGGACTGTTACCTCTTTTCAGATGCTACCGAGGAAGACGAACTAAGTTAGAATAGGGGCAGGGGATAGTACGGGAATGAGGCTCTGGTCTTCCTGCAGCTCACCCAGGTTTTATCCCCAGCACCCCGTTGGATCACCCGGTCCCTCAGGAGTGATCTTTGAGCACAGAACTAGGAGTACTTAAGAGCATACCCCCACACAAAAAACCTATAACAAAAGGTGATGAATAAATACAGTAGCCTAAAACCCCGTACGGCAGAGCCTGGCAAGCTACCCGTGTCGTATTTGTTATGCCAAATACCAGTAAAAATTATAGACCTCATTCCCGTGACCTGATGGAATGGTTTGAGGATCTTTATGTTCCTGGAGCGAGCAGATGTCCTTGGGCTACACTAGCATGAGACAGGACGTATGGAGATGTTACTGGTGCCTGCTCTAGCAAATCAAACTGGAAGACAGTGATACAGTGATTACTTGGGGGACCATATGTGATGCTGGAAATTGAACCCAGGTCAGCCTCATGCAAGGCAAATGCCCGCCCCACTGGACTGTCACTCTGGCCCCACTTTCTTATAGGTGCCACCCAGGGAGGTTGTGCCAGTGACTGAACTCTGTCAGGGCCTGCCAACCTGTGCCTACCACCTGCTCGCTCTCGCCAGCCCTCATCCATGTTGAACTAAGGGATTATGGCTCTCTAAGACTGTGCCCACTGGCACTAGGGTGGCACATGGTCTGCCCGGGGTGGCATATTTTTAAGAAGTCTGTGGGTCTCGCTAAGAAACTGTTGTTAACTCCAAGATGTTAGGACTTTTTTTATTTCAGCTACAGTGCTGAGTTTTTCCCCTCAGTTGCAGCCAGACTGAAATCCAACAGGGTCGGCTGGAGAGAGCAAGGCTTGGGGTATCTGCCTTGCGTGCAGCTCCCTCAGCTGTGGCTCCAGAGCACTGCAGAGGTCACTTCGGGCCACAGAGCCGAGCAGCCCCTGAGCGCTATGGGCTGTGGTTCAGCCCCACTGCCTCCAAACAAGTCCAGAAGAACTTCTCTGCCCCCGAGGGTCTCTGACATGTTCTGGGAGTCCAGGCTGAAAATAGAGTTCTCAGCCCAGGGCCCAAAGAGAACCCCTGGAGAGAAATCTAAAAATATGTTTGCCCAGACTGAAGCCGCCTGTCCAAGTTTGGATTCAGTTCATGAGGGATGTGCCCGGCAACGGTATTTTTAGGAGCTCCTGAGATGACTCTGAAGAGTGGCACTTGGAAACCCTCTGGGCCAGAGAACTGAACTGACGGGCGCCGACTTGCTGTGAATTTCCCTCTGGGTTTCTTCTGATGCCAAGGCCAGTGTAAAGCGAGGTCAGCGGGTCAGAGTTGAGCTCCAGACCTGGGGTAATGTCCTGGGATGCAGCTCCGTGCTTTCTAGAGCTTGCCTACCCGAGGTTGCACTAAATTCTCACGCAGCTCCGTGCTTTCTAGAGCTTGCCTACCGAGGTTGCACTAAATTCTCACGCAAGCAAGTCATGTCACAGAACTCATTTCCGTGATTCACCTGGTGTCGTGTATGTCGGGGTGCAGTGGGGAGCCTGGGCTGCCTCGTGTTAGGGTTGAGGGCTTCCTGGATGACCTCGCGGTGAGCTGGAACTGGGCTCCGGGGTCTGGGCAGTGAGAGGCAGTCCATACTGTGTCCGGCCACGCAGCTTTCCAGTAGGACGTAGTGAAGGTGTGCCCAGGGACGCGTGGATGACAGCTCATTCCCTGAGTCAAGCAGGAAGCGAAACTAAGCCTTAGAATGCTTTTTTGGGGGGTAGTCAGGAGGTAATTTAGTAGTGGGGGGTGAGTGTCTTGGGTCACACCTGGTGATAATCATGGCCTGTTCCTGGCTGTTTGCTCAGGAGTGACCCCTGGCAGTGCTCTGGGTCCGCATATGGTCATGATATTAGACAGGGTCAGCAGAATGCAAGGCAAGTAACTTAACCCCTCTCCTCTACTCTCACTCTGACTTCGTAAGAACAATGATTTATTTTTGGTGGGGAGTGGGGACTACATCCTAACGTACTCAGGACTTACTCCTGACTCCTGGCAGTGCTCAGGGACCATGCGTGCTGGCAGAGATTGAGCCCAGTACAGCCATGTGTAAGGCAAGCGCCTGCTCTGTCTCGAGCGCCTGTCATAAGCTTTCTGACCGCAACAACCTTTTTTTTCTTTTTTGGGTCATACTGGCGATGCTCAGAGGTTACTCCTGGCTCTGCACTCAGGAATTACTCCTGGCAGTGCTCGGGGGACCATATGGGATGCCGGGATCGAACTTGGGTCAGCCACATGCAAGGCAAATGCC
>JAJIBD010014289.1:0-31955 GCA_021461705.1 Cryptotis parvus
TCTGAAAGTTCAGATGTGTTTCTTGTTCACAGCAAAATGTTGAATTCAGTTTTTTTAATTCATTTTGCCACTCTGTGTCTCTTAACTGGTGCGTTTAGACCATTAACATTGAGAGAGATTATTTTCTTGGGATTTTGAATTATCTTTTATATATAGATTGCTTTGTTTTGGGGAGCTTTCTTATCTTACAGTAGCTCCTTCATTCCTTTCTAAAGTTGGGTTTGAGTCTATGAGTTCCTGATCTGTTGTTTATGTGTGAAGTTGTGTGTTCCTTCAAATCTGAATGAAAGTCTAGTATGGTAAAGAAATTTTAGTGAGACCTTCATTACATTGAGTTTTTTCACTATCTTCCCACTGTTGTCTTTGGACTTTTGTGGTTTTTTTTCTGAGAAGTTTGCTGTAAATTTAAGGTATGCTCCTTTGTACAAAAATTGCTCTTTCATCCTGCTGCTTGTATTATTGCCACTTGTCTATGGATTTTTTGTGTTAATTAGGATGTGTAATGGAGTCTTTTGTTAGGTGTTTTTTTAGCTAGCATCCTTTGGGCTTCTTTGATCTTGATGCATGCATCCTTCAGCTCTGAGAATTTTCTGGCAATGGTATCTTTAACTGTTCCTACCTCATTAGGGGTTACCTTCCTGTTCCTCTGGAACTCTGATGATTCTTATGTTGTATCTCTGAATTCATCCCAGTGTTCTCTTGCCTGCCCTTGAGCTATTTTGAGATTTTTTCCATCTTCTTATTTGACTGAGTGCTTTGTACAGCTCATCTTCAAGCTCGCTGAATATGTCTTCAGCTGTTGTCATTCTTCTGTTGAGGGCACCTATAGTGTTTTTTTATTTCATCAATCAAATGTTTTACTAATGACACTGCTGCTAGCAATTTTTCTTATTTCTGTTTTCATTTCCTCCTGTATTTTTGTTGTGGAGTTTCTTTCATATTTTCCAGTATTATATTGGATATTATAAATTATATTGGATGTTTCTTTGAGCTCATTAAACATCTTTACCATCTCATCTCTGAATTCTTGGTCAGAGAGATTATGTATGTGGTTATTCCTTGTTGGGGCGTCCAGACACTTGTCTTCATTCAGTCCTCATGTTGGGGATCTGCCTTGTTTCCCTATGATGCTATAATAGTGTGAAAGCCACCTTTATGAATGTGTTTATTCTAGTGATTGAGCAGGAGACTTCTTTTTTGATATACCTGCTCTATCTGGGAAATCATTAGGATATTCTAGCATGCAACTGATGAGATGTGGAATTGGGAAAGAAATATGCAGCCACAGAGTGTTGCACAGCCTGATGTCAGTGTTACCTATGGAGAAGTGTTCCGGCCTGAGTGGAGATTGGCACCTCAATCAGGTTTTCAGGCAAAGCTATCAGTTTAACTAGGGAAAATCAAAGTGATATTGTACAATGGTTATCATTTTATTTTAATAACATTATTTTAATGGGTTATATGGCATCTTTTCAAAAGAAACATTTTTATACAGTAACATAAAAGAAAATTATACAATAAATGAGTATAACTGTTTTGTAATAAATTTTACTGAAAGTGGTCTTCAAGCCAAATTTTCTCATGGAATATAGAATTTGGCTCTTTATAAATCGAGGTTCAAAGTTAAAAAGTTTACTCAAAGCAAAGAAGAAGGCTTTTTAATTTTATTAATATATTTTAAGATATTCTATTATCAAGTATTTGTGAAAAAGAGTAATCTGATTTTAAATATTAAAACATACAATATCTAAATATTACATGATATGACTATAATTAGAAATAGAATTGGGTGTCAAAAGAAATTTAAGATTGAAATATCCATAATTTCCTAGAGATTAAAATATCAGGAAAAAAGTATGTCACATTAGTAATTGGGTATCTTTGGAGTATGATAAAATGTGTATGAATTTTTGTCATTTTTAACCATTAATTTATGTGATTTTCCATTATTTCAATTTGAATTCAGATATATTTGTTCTCCATGAAATGTTGAACCTGGTTCAATTTTCAATACACTTCAGGAGTAAGAATCTACTGTGCAGAATATATTTCTTTTGCACAGTTAACATTCCTAATGAGCTGTTAATGAGCTGCCAATTTCTAATAATGCTAAAGAGCTAGAGTAGTCATTGAGGAATTCAAAATCAGAAGTATATTACATCCGACAAATATGATCAAATGAATTACAACAAATATTAGAATTGCTCTTGTTATGTTTTGCCCCTTTCTAAATTGCTAGCACTATTTCTAAAGATCAGTTCATAAACACGCATTTTTATCATTGTGCACTATTGTTTTGAACATGAATATTTCAAAAAAAAACCATAGATATATCTTGTTAAAGATCTGCTGTGTTAGCCAATTCTTTTTCAGAAATCATAGTCTTTAGGAGTATAATGAACTGTGCAGCTCTTCCTGTAATCAATATAATGGTAATACCAGGGACTTGATAGGTAAACAAACCTGCTTAAACATAAGCACTCACTCTCTTAAATTAGGCATTGATAAAAGTTTTTAACATCCTCAAATATATTTAAGTGTCACCTCTGCTTTTTTAAATGAAATCATTTTCCTATTTAGTAACTACTACTTAGATTATAGACTATGATTTTTTTTTTGGTCTTTAGGTCACACCTGGAAATTCTGAAATGCTCAGGGGTCACTCCTGGATTAGCACTAAGGAATTACTCCTGGCTGTTCTCGGGGACCATATATGATATCCAGGATTGAACATGGTTGGCTGCATTCAAGGTAAATGCCCTACACCCTGTATTATCACTCTAAGTCCTAATTTTTTGTATTTTGATTTCAAATTCTTCCTTACATAAATTGTTTATATACTTTAATGGTTTTAGGTTTTAAAATACACTTTAGGGATTTCTACATGTGATATTATTCATTTTCAGTCTATTTGAGTTATGCTTTCCTATATTGATGATTTTCATTTGCTCTTATTGAAAACTGCACTAAAATTTCTTGTATTGTTATATATAAGTGGTGTGGGTGAATATGTTTTCTTTATTTATGATCTTGAATATTTTAATTTCTTATCATAGTCCGTGTTAAGTGGTATGCTATTTTTTCTTCTATGCATTTCTTTTTGAGAGTCTCTGTAACATTAAGTTGTGTTTCTTCAAGTGTTTTTTTTGGAACTGGAGAGACAGGACAGTGGGAAAAACATTTGCATTGAAGTCATAGAGGACAATATGAGATGCCAGGGATGAAACCAGGGTTGGGTGACTTCAAGATCATAAGGGTAAAGAAGCCCAACATATAGTTATTTGAAAAAATGTATAGTCCAGGGGTTCGAAAAGTTGCTTTGCATGCATCTGATGCCGATTTTATCTTTGCAATTCCATTTAATGGACCCCTTTAGCACTGTGAGATGTAATTCCTCAGTGGAGAGCCTAGGGTAACCTTTGAATATCACCAGATGTGACCGAAAAGAAATATATATATATATATATATATATATATATATACACACATATATATATATATATACATATATGCATATATGTACACATATATATTCACTATATACTCACTATATATGTTTGTATGTATGTATGTATATATATTAACTGTATTTGAGAACAGGCAGTCATTTGGACTACCTCCCTAGAAAGAAACTAATTTTTCAGTGGTTAGGGAACCACACCACCCTACTGACTGCATCTGATCCGTCCAAAATAAGAAGCAGCACTATGCAATTGTATGAAGTAGCATAGGGGGAGCCTCTGAGGTCCCCCATAGTATCAGGACAGAAGTTTTCTTTTACCTCCAAAGCCACAAGGGAACGGATGAAAATTTACGAGTCCGGCACAGTTCCAAAAGGCTTTTAATAGTAGAGAAACTCTACCACCACAATCAAATATAATGGAAGACCTCTAGCTCTGGTCAGAACTTAGACCATACACAAGGGCCCAAGTCTCCTAAAGAGCATTCTACCAGACAGTCCCAACAAAGTGAATCTCACCTGAGAGAGAGACAGTACATGAAAGCAGACCCCTTATACACACAAAGTAAACCTGTTCCCAGAGCCAGAGGTTCTTCATCTTCTTTACCACTTCCTCGATGCTTTTGAAGGCATTCCACATCCTGCATAGTTCAGGTGCTAGATCATACATCATGTTGAGTTCTTGACCTATGTATATATAGCTGTGCCATTCAGAGATGTTCATTTGTTAAGAGCAAAGGGAGCATCAGGACCTAGTTCATTTCTCATGAACATTGTCATCTTGAAATTCAGCTGTGGTCCAAACTTTAGACACACAGCCGAGTCGGCCAGCATTTGTGCTGCTTAGCTGATATTTGTGTTATTAGGATGTTGTCATCAGTGAATGATAGGTGGTGTCATTGTTGACCGTCTATCTTTACTCCCATTCCTTCTCATTCCAGTAGTTGCATGACATTCTCGAGGGTGGCACTGAAGAATTTTGGTGAAATGGTATCTCCCTGTTGAAACCCTCTCGACTTTTATGTTCTAAAATTGTAGTCAATTAAAATTTGAAATCTTGCACAATTCAATTGACAGTGAACAGTTTCAAAGAGCAGAATTGTTTTTTTTTTTTTTTATGAAACAGGAGAATTAGAACAATAGTTTTAATCACTTGTACAATTGTCTTCCCATTGTTCATTGATTTGCTTGAGTGGGCACCAGTAACATCTTCATAGGTCCTTTCACATGCTAGAGTAGCCTGAGGGTATCTGCTTGCTTCAGAAACATGAATAGCCTCAAACTATTCATTAAAGTCATGAGAATGAGGTCTGTAGTTGTTACTAGCTTTTGGCATATCAAATATGACATGGGTAGCTTGCCATGCTCTGCTGTGTGGGTGGGATACTCTTGGTAGTAGGCTCTCAGTTCGTGCATTTACTGATGAACTGTATGGCCACAAAATGGCTGTGCTCTTTTGGGAGAGATTGGCTTTTCTTTTGGGTGGAAGTCTGAGGAGCTGTGGAGTCCAGATGTTGAAAATGATTAACCGCATGGTGAGGGAGCTCCTCTGGCTTCTTGCCAGGCTCTATTGGATGCTGGGCCAGGGCTAGAATCTGCCTTCCCTCCAGACCTCTCAACAATAATTTTTAATATATAATTTATAATCAGTACTTTAAAATAGATTGTAGAACTGCATGGAATTTATTATGGAAGTAAAATGTAGCTTCCTGTTTTTAATACAGAACAAAATAAGAAAAATAAAATATGCCAATGAAAATTGCAAGTACAGTTCAGGATAGAACCACTTCAAGAATCTTGAAAAAATATAGTCTATCTCTGAATATATAGATTAAAAATATATTTTTTAGAAATGAATGACTTGTATGATAAAAACAAACAAACTTGGGGCTAGAAAGATATTATTCTGTGTTAGTGCTCCCTTTCATGCAAGCTCTGAGCTCAAAACAAACAAGCAAGTAAAATAACCAGATAATACTGTGTATTAAGTAATTTTAATCTTATTTTTAAGATACACTGAATTGAGTTGGAGTAAGGTAAATTCAATAGCTTTCAATTGGAACCAACTTTGAAAATACTTAACATCAAATATGTTATTCTTACTGCAAGACAACTTGTAGACTAGAATTACAAACTATAGTCAAACAAAACTTGTGTTCTATATTATTTTGTGTATTTTCTTCTGTCCCTCATGAATTAAAGGAATATGCTAGAGATAAAAACTATAATCACATTTACCATAGTGGTAATATTCGCAGTATATTGTGTCTGTGCTGTTTAGACATTCTTAGAAGTATGATCAGAATGATCACCCCTACTAATTTAATATTATGTAAAAACTCATACAAATTACGATTTGTTCTTGAATTGAAGTCCTTAATATATTATAATCACAAATGCTTTGATAAGTAGTTAGGACTCTACAAAGTAGAATTCACAGAAGAAAGATAAATTGTGACAGAGTTTAAAATAATTTGGGGACTGAAGGAGGGAACATCCAGGCTTATTTCTGGTTCTATTCTTAGAGTTCACTGATGGTGGACAAAATGTGATGTACAGGATCTAAGTGGGTAGGCCACATATAACAGAGGAACCTTAAACACAGTGTTCTATATCCAGCCTTCAAGTGCTAATTTTGTTTGTGGTTTTGTATTGATTTCTTGGGGGGTCAAATCTGGTGGTGCTAGGACTACCTACTGGCTCTTGCTCTTTACTCAGCCATCAATCATGGTAATGCTTGGTGGATTATACGTGGAGCCAAAGATGGAACTGGTAAATACTTGCGAGGTGTTCTACCCCCCACATTATCGCTAGAGTTCAGAAGAGTTTTAAGCTTTGAGTTTGTATTCACTTAATTACTTGATCACTTGAAATCCAGTTATTCATCAATTTGCTCAAGCAGGAGCCAGTAATATTTCCATTTGACCTTATCACGTGCCAGTGTAGTCCAATGGCATCTGTTTGCTTCAGAATACCAAGAGCCTCAAACCATTCATTCAGGGTCTTGATGAAGAAGTATGACCATCTTGTAGGTGGCAGCCATGTGATCATTTGACATCCAGTGGGATTCAGTCATTAACGACTCTATTCCAGTGGTCATCTCCAAATCGCATTACATGTCCAGCCCATCTGATTTCCGATGCCTTGGCAAACGAGAGAGCATCCCTGAACTGGAACATCGATGAGGTCGGAGCTCTGGATTCCTTCTTTCAATTGAGTGAGGTGTGATATTCCAAGCATAGCTCTTTCGATTCCTCTTTGGGAAACCTGAATAGCATTCTCATCCTGCTTTTGTAGGGTCCAGGTCAATGAAGCATATGTTAAAGCAGGGAGAATGGTGGAGTCAAAGAGATGTGCCAGGAGCCGGAGTTTCTTTGTTCTTTTGGCTATTTCTTCAATGTGTTTGAAGGCAGTCCATGCTGCACTCTTCCTCCTGTGCAGCTCAGGTTTTAGGTCGTTCATCATATTGACTTCTCGACCTAGGTACACATAACTGCTGCATTCAGAAATGTTTGTTCCACTGAGAGTGAATGGGGCCTCTGGAACTAGTTTATTTTTATTGAACATAGTTTTGTTGACATTCAGCGGTAGACCTATCTTTCCACATTCTTGGTCGAAGTCAGCCAGTATTTGTGCTGCTTGGCTAATGTTTGTGTTATTAGAATGATGTCATTAGTGAAGCAGAGGTGGCATAGTCACCAACCATCTATCTTCATTTCCATTCCTTCCCATTCTAATTGTCACATGATATTCTCAAGTGTGGTGCTGAAGAGTTGATGAAATGGTATCACCCTGCCGAACCCCTCTTTTTGACATCAATGATCACTTCCTTGTGGAATGGTGAGACCCTGGGGGTGAATCCGTAATACAGCTCACGAAGGATCTTGATGTATTGGGTTTGAATGCCCTGGTTTGGCTAGGGCTTTGATGACTGCTTCAGTCTCCACAGAATCAAAGGCTTTCTTGAAATCAATGAATGTGAGACAGAGTGGCATATTGAACTCCCTACAAACCTCAATGAACTTGGTTACCGTGTGGATATGGTCGATTGTGCTGAATCTTTTCGGAAGCCAGCTTGCTCGCATGGTTGCCCTTTATGCACTGTTCTGCCAATCTTGTTCAGGATGACTCGAGTGAACAGCTTGTATATGACGGACAACAGGCAGATGGGGCGATAGTTGCCAATGTCGTGTATGTCTCCCTTCTTGAACAGTAGAACTGTCTTGCTGGTTTTCCAATGGGAGGGCACCTTGCATTTTATCAGATAGTGTATGAAGAGTCAAGCCAATGTATTGATGAGTACTGAAGGCAAATTCTTCAGGTATTCGGGTCTGACTTTTTCTGGGCCTGGTGCTGTTCCCTTTTTACTGACGAAATGGCATATTGGGAGAATATGAAGGGAGAATGTTGGGAATGACATATCCATCCTGCAGAATTTGGTATGTGGGCAGATGGACATGGCTATCAAAGAGATCTGAGTAAAAGTCATGGATAATCTTCTCCATTGCCATTCTGGAAGATGTGATAGATCCATTAGGGCATTGGAGGGCATTCATCTTGGTCTTATAGTTGGCGAAGAATAGTCGGGCTTCCGAATGCTTCTCCCAGCTTCTGCTGCATCTTCCAGTATTTCTGCTCTTCTCTCTTTGAGGTCTTCCTTTATCACTTCTCGACACTGCATTGCAAGCTTGATATTATCTTTTGATCACCTGAGACTCCTGCCTTGCCACGTTGGTAAATGAGCTCGAGAGTTTGTATTATATCAAGCCATGTGGGCACCCATGATCAATCTAGAGGATTGTAGAATACATCCCTCACACAACAATTAAAATAAATAAGAAATCCTCAAGCTGTGGCATTGTTGCTATTGATTTGTATGGACATTATTGTATATTGTATTACTCAGTTAACTTAAGATAAAATAGATAAAATGTATTTTCTATAATTTGTAACATATAAAATATCACAACAGGCAAACTAAACGTATGCTACGAAAACTACAAATCTTTTCTATTATTCCAGTTTTAATAGAAAAATGTAAATTAGGTAGCTCAGAAAAAAAAACAGAACCTCCTAAATTAAAATTATGATGAAGATTGCCTCACAATCTAATTTAAAAAGCTCAAACAATACAGAAGGAATTAAGAGACAAACAAATATAAGATTTGACAACTAATAAATATACTGTATTTACTGGAGACATGCTTTAAATATGTTAATAGATGTATTTGAAAAGAAAAGATTAGAATTATTAAAGCAAGGAAAAAGCATTTTTAAAAGAGCACATTTGGGGCTGGAGCGATAGTCCAGCGGGTAGGGTGTTTGCCGTGGCACGCGCCGGCTCATGCCAGCCAGGACTCGATCACCGGGATCCCATATGGTCCCCTGAGCACCAACAGGAGTAATTCCTGAGTGCAGAGCCAGGAGGAACCCCTGAGCATTGCCGGGTGTGACCCAAAAAAAGCAATAAATAAATAAATAAATAAATAAATAAATAAATAAATAAATAAACAAATAAATAAAAAGAGCACATTATAAAAGAAGCAAAAGATAGATACATTTATTTCCAGGTCTATAAAGTGAAATAAATATTAAAAATTTATTTGCTGCCAAGGGAAATTTATTTGCTAAATTGAAAAAAATTAGCTGAAAAAGAGAAACTCCAGAAATATTATAAAAGTTCATGTGTGGCGATGAGAAAGTTGCTTAATCTATGATCATTTTTAGTGTAATGCAATTTTTTTTTTTTTTTTTTTGGTCACACTCGACAATGCTCAGGGTTTTCTCCTGACTCTGCACTCAGGAATTACTCCTGGTGGTGCTCGGGGATCATATGGAATGCCAGGGATAGAACCTGGGCCGGCCTGGGCTGGCCACGTGTAAGGCAAATGCCCTACCCGCTGGGCTATCGCTCTGGCCCTTGTAATGCAATTTTTAGAATTTAAGTGAAAAATGACTTTTTACTATAAAAATGTTACAAAATATAAAGACTAATAATGAAGTATAAAGCCCTGCATTATTTGGCTTTCATTAAGATATAATAATAGAAATGAGGACAAGAAAATATTTGAAATGATTATAGTAGATAATTTTTAAGAATGGATTTCATGAATACCAAGATTGAAAAAATCACTAATTTAGACAAATTACTGTGTTACTGTTGAATTTCAGATAATGATTTGAGGATGCTATAGAGCTTAGATACTAAATGTGAAAGAATCACAATTTTAGTTCACATCAGTTTAAGACTTGCAATTAGAGTTCACATCATTGTTTTTAATGACAAAGGGCAGAGGAATTTTTAATTATAAGAAAGAAGATAACTAAAATTTTCTATATTTCTCTTTTGTTTTCTAAATATTGGATGTCTATAATTTCAGACTTATAAAAGTATTTGAGTTTTAAGTTAGTTCAAATATTTGAAGTTTTGACTGCACTGGAAAAAAATGTCTAACTTGGCTTAGCTATTTTATAATATTTGCTTCATAATTTCCTGCTCTGATATTTTTATAGATGTTTATACTTACAGTTTCTTCTGTTTTTCCCTGAGTTTCTTTTTTTTCTTTTCAGCACTAAAAAGTATGATTGGATAAAATTGAGTCCCTCTCTTTTATCCTTCCACGAAGATGCTTTTTCATTTGTACCTTCACAGATATTTAAAGGCTCTAGTAAATTTGTGTTAACATAATAAGGTTTTTGAATGCGTACTTTGCCCAGGGAAACTTTTTACAAACTTTCATGGTATCTTATCTTCAGTGTTTTCCACATTTTTATGTTTTTAAAACAAGTTATAAAAATCACTGTGTTAAAATAGAAAACTTAGGTAAACCTTTTCTTTTATTTAATATTGATAAATTTAAGTAGATTCTAAGAATGCAGGAGGAGGGCTTAAGGTGAATGGATAATTCATATCCCTAAACTCTTTGAGACATGGAAGATTTTAGAATGAACCAGTTAGCTATTAAATGTATATGCCATTGGTACAGAGTTAAAGTACTTGCAAATCAGATAAATGTTTGATCCTATAAATTACTGAATTTGAAATTTAATAAGTAAGTAAAATTCACAATAATCCCAGAACACATGCAACATTTGAAGGCACTGATTGGGAAGCAATAGATCTCCGATAGATGGCCAGAAGAGTTCATGACATAGAGTATTATGAGATTAATGAAAGGGTCCTCCTTTCACTGAGTCTTCTTATTAATAGAACCAATTGCTTCTCCCTTTTTATATTGAGCTTCTTTTTTTTTCTTGAGTATTTCACATGTGGAAGTTTCCTGGTGAGGTGAATACAATTTAACTTGGCATTCACCCATGTCTGACATCATTTTCTCAAATTTGTGAATAGAGTCAAATCCTTGCACTCTTGGGAAATTGGATGCTCTCACTTCAGGTTTATTTTCAGCAGCTCTCTGTCTGCTACAATTCAAGTTTCAGAATTATTGATAAGATGACCCTGTCACCAAATATGTTGTTATCCCACCAGAGAACAATTTATTTCCAACAGCCTGTCTTAAAGTTCTGGAAGTAATAACATGTGTGTCCAAGCATGGGACAAATGAGAAAAGGCAATAGTTTGTTTCTTCAAGAGATTTTTGAGAACCCAGATGTCTTATGACGTAAATATTGAACAATCTAAGGCAAAAAAAATATATATATACACACACTTGTTAGTCTAATTTGTCTATATTTTTATAAGGATATAAAGTTATAGCAAGTTACTGAAGCTGCTGGGCAGTAGCTTTATGACCTAATAATTGGTATGAACATGCAAAAAAATCGATATTAATTTGCTTTAGAAATTTATGTAGAATGAGCTATACAAATTTCTTTGAAAAAATAGGTTAAGGAGAATTTGGCAGAAAAATCCTTGCAATATTATTCAGTGAGTATCTTTGGTTGTCCATGAAAAATGCATGGAGGAATCTAGTTAAAGTTTATTATTAATATTTAATTGTGAAGTAATATGTGAATATATAAATATAGTTGTATTATAAAATAATATATAAATTCTGAATTTATATTTATTAATTTATGAATGGTATATATCTTAAATTCTCATTATTTACATAGAATAATTCTGAATTTTGAAGATTGTTACATCATAATATCATTTATAGTGTCATGTAAATTGTATGTAGTTCCTGTAAAAATTTAGTAATAATTAATTTATAAGTTAAGTAGATAAAACTATTATATAAAAATCAAAATGCACATTCTTTTCAAATGTTAATTTCTCTTACTATATGAACCTATTTTTCCTTTTGAGAGTTTTGTTGTGTTATGTGTATGTGATTTGTTTTTAATATAAGAGAACATATTTCCTGTCTTATGTTCCTCACATCATATTTGTTCTTTCCACCCACTGCAATCTGGTTTTCACTTTTATATTCTCCTAAAATATTCTGGTATGGTTATAAAATGTTCTTTCAATGGCTACATCCAAGGATCTCGCAGAAGTTTCATCACAAGCACTGCTTATCCCATTTTGCACTGTGAATGTCCCTCTGCTTCCAAGTTCTCTTCCATTGTTTTATCAGACAGTACCAAATGTTGTCTGAGAAACCAACTCCAGAATCATCATTCTTTTGTGTTTGAGGCTTTTGTACCTACGCTTTTGCTGTTGGTAACTTTCCTTCTTCTTTTATTAATTAACTTCTTCCTTTTGTCACTTCTACAAGTATTATTTCAAACAATGGGAAATTGTAAAATTATGCTTCCAGTAACCATACTCTTCAAACAATTTCCATTTAATATATTCATTTCATTATCTTTCTCTGACTTTTAATCCTGCTGTCTTCTGTATTTGTAATCTTTGCTCAAGACATTTTTCACCCTGGTTTTCAAATCTGTAACATAATCTGTATTGAGATGGAAATCTCATTTTTGTCCTGGCTCTAGAAATATACAAAGCATTTTGATTGCACCTCTATTAAAATTCTCCAAATTCATTTGTTTCTACAAACTCTGCTGCTTCCTTAAATGCAAGCTCTGTCACTTTACCCCAAATTAGCGTAATGGTAGATATTTGAAAAAATGGCATATCCGCCAGCCTGGAATGTATGTAATAAGAATGCTAATCTGACCCTGACATTCTTTAAAGTTAGTCAGAAAAATTGTGTTACTTTGTACTTGTTTTTATTTCCTCAAAAGACTGATGTTGGGGCTGGACCATAGCCCAGCAGTAGGGTTTTGCCTTGCACGCTGCCGGCCTGTGGCATCTCATATGGTCCCCCAAGCACCGCCAGGAGTAATTCCTGAGTGCAGAGCCAGGAGAAACCCCTGAGCATCGCCAGGTGTGACCAAAAAAAAAAAAAAAAAAAAAAAAAAGGCTGATGTTTTCTTTGTTACATTTAACTATTATCTATTGTTTCATTTGAATTTATGACCTGTTTTTCAAAATGTTATACTATTCAACATGTGTTGCTTTTATGTTACTCTACCTCTACACTAAATCATCTGTATGAAATATCACTGTATCCTGCTCTCTTCTTTCTGTGTCATCAGACTATTCTCATTAGTTTATATGAATGTATTTTGTAGATGTTTGGGGTTGTAGTCATTTCTCAGGATACTAAGAAATAAATAAGCACCTGTTTCGCATTTTTAAATAAATTCATGTTTGGGGTATATTTTGTGGTGTTCAGGGCTTACTCCTCATTCTGATTTCTGGAATCACTCCTGGTAGTGCTTGGGGATCATATGAAGTGCCAATCAAACAATGATTGGCTACATGTAAGATAGGCACTCTATTGTACTATCTCCCTGATCTTTTAAAGCATCTTAATTTTCCAGGACAAGTGTCTCTAAGTCACAAGCAGAATACATGTTTAATCGTTAGTCTCACTTATGTTAAATAGCTGCATTTCCTGATCTGCTTTTTCTTTTAATTTTTATATATTTGTTTCATAAAAATCCATCCTGGATTTAATTTAAACAGAGTATTTCTTTTTTTTTCTCATGGAATTCATATAAAAAAAATCTAGTCTCCTTGAACCAGTGGATTATCAGTTTAGTAGTTATAATTACGATCTTTATTTTCTTTTACATATAAGCATACACAAATATATACTCATTTTCTTTCTCTCTCACACACAGTCAATAAAAATTGCATGATGTAAGATTTAGAGAAATATTTGATGGATCAAATAACAGTATTTTGTGTGTTCATAAAAATAAAATGTCTAGTTGGAAATATACTATGTTAAAGCTTTCTGTAAGGGTCCAGTTTTCTTATTGTCAGAAATACAAACATGGTCATCCAACCCAGTGTTTATGTTTCTGTATCCTATAAAGTATATGTGGTTCCCATATGTGACTAACCCTATAAAATAAAACTATGTAAACTAAATTATTAAATTATAATTATACAAGGATAATAATATTCTATGTATTACTACAATATAAGCATAAAATCCAAAGAGCATAGAAATTGACAGTCAAGTTAGACTAAAGGTGCAAAGAGATGGCATTGATAACATAGGTAAGGATAACATTGTTGACTCATCCAGTTTGATCACTATCCACATATGGTCACCCCAGACTGTCAGGTATAATGCCTGAGCAAAAAACTAGGAGTAAGCCCTGAGCACCGCTATCCATTGCCCCCAAAACAGCAACAAAAAAAGCAACAATGAACTCTGAAGTTCACAAAATTTCATAAAGTAAAAAAATCTATACTGTGACACAAGATCAGTCGAACTTTATTTCTAAACATTCGGAAAGAAAGGGGCACAGTGGCACCACACAAACCATCTCATATATTCTTCTCTATTTGTTTACTGAGTGTTTCCTTACATTTGCTCCAATATATCTGGTGCTTTAATTTCTTCTATATTCAAGATAAAAGTTACTGGGGCCGGAGCGATAGCCCAGCGGGTAGGGCGTTTGCCTTACCACGCAGCAGGCTTGTGCCGGCCCAGGTTCGATTCCTGGCATCCCATATGGTCCCGGAGCACCACCAGGAGTAATTCCTGAGTGCAGAGCCAGGAGTAACCCCTGAGCATTGCCGGGTGTGACCCAAAAATGCAAAAATAAATAAATAAATAAAGGACCATAAAGCAAAAAAAAAAGTTATTAAGACTAATCATTGCATTGTTCCTTTTTCCTGTATGAATGTAAATCAAAACACATTCTCTCCCTCATTAACTCCCTCAAATCATTAAAAATAATCTCAAATACTATAGCAAATCTTTCTTTTAAAAAAAACTATATTGAATCCCAATGAAATACACCATTAAAAAAGCCATTCATTATTGGGCTTCAGTCATACAATATTCAACACCCATTCCCCACAAGTATAAATTGCCAGCATTACTGTCCTCAATTTCCCTCCCACCATCGTCCAATCCCAGCCACTGATCATGCCTCTATGGCAGACACTTTCTCTCTTTCTGTCTCTCTCTGTCTCTATATATCTCTCCTTTTGGGAAGTGTGGTTCACAATACAGATACTCATATGTCATCTTGTATATCCCTTTGCCTACATTCAACACGCAGTTCTTGTAAAGCAGAATTTTCAACTACTATTGTCTTACTAGTCCTTTTCTATCTTAGCTATCCTCCACTCCAGACACACACTTATGGTAGATTCCAACCATTGACAGTCCTCTTGACCTCTGTATTCCCTGGCCTTTGATAATAGTCTCATACTATTTTTATTTTTTAAATATTTTATTATACCACCGTGAGATATACAATTACAACGTTGTTCATGTTTGGAGGTTTCGGTCACACAGTGTTCCAGCACCCGCCCTCCACCAGTGCCCATTTCCCACCACCAATGTCCCTAATTCCCCCTTCCATAGCCTGCCTAAATGGCAGATTCTTTATCTCTTTTCTTTCTCCCTCTCTCTCCCTTCCTTCTCCTACACATTGTGGGTTGCACTACATATACTTTCAAGCCATCATGTGCATTTTTTGCCTGTATTTAATGCTCAGTTCTAGGTTGGTATCAGCCCTTTTGACAATTATTCACACCTTCCCTTCTCTGTCTTACCTAACCTCTGACTCCCACATGTTTGCAGTATTTTCCACTTTTGGTAAGACCTGATCCACGTTTCGCCTGACATTGGATTTTGGTATCATAATATGTATATATACATTTATGTCATGCAAATGAATGCAGTCATTCTATATCTCTCTCTTTCCTTCTGACTAATTTCACTCAACATGATCCTTTCCATGTCCATCCATTTTAGGCAAATTTCATAACATCATTTTTCCTAACATATTTTATATGCACAAATGATTACAGTTATTCTAGAGCTTCCCTTTCCTTCTGACTTATTTCACTCAGCATGATACTCTCCATGTTCATCCTTTTGTAGACGAATTTCATGACTTCATTTTCCTAACAGTTGTGTAGTATTTCATTGTGTAGCTGTACCATCATTTCTTTATCTAATCATCCTTTTTTTGCACACAGATTGTTTCCAGATCCCTGTTATTTTGAAAGTGTTGCAATGAACATAAAAGTGCAGGTGGTGTTTCTACGGTGTGTTTTGGGGCCCACAGTGTACATTCCCAGAATAGGTATTGTTGGGTCAAATGGAGCTCAATTTCTAGGTTTTTTGACGAAAGTCAATATTGTTTTCCAAAATGTTTGGCCAGTCTGCATCCCCATGAAAAATAAATAAGGGTCCTTTTCTCCTCACATCCACACCAGCATTTTCATTCCTGCTGACCCATCCTTTATCCCAAGAATTTCTAGTTTTCTGTGGATTTGACATTATCAAAATGTCTTTTTCTTGAAAATATCTCCAAAAGGATCCCATCTTGAGGTTTAGACTGACATTGTCAGTCTGGAGCACAGGAATGTTATAGGAATTCCTTTTAGGATATTTTGATATTGCAGCTTCACACAATTCATTGCCAAGGAACGTCTACCTAACTCTCTACTTCACAATTTAAGCAGGAATGATTGTAGTGTGATCTAAGATAAATGTCTCCATTTCTGTTAATGTGGTAATAACGATACATTATAGTATCTTTTTTTTCTTTGCTTTGCTTTTTCGGTCACATAAGGCAATGCTTAGGGGTTAACAATTACTCCTGGCACTGCACAGGAGACCATATGGAATGCTGGGGCAAATGCCCTACCCCAATTTTCTTTTGCTTCAGACCCTACTATAGCCACTTTAGTGTTACACTAAAGTGACATTTAATTTGTGTCAGAAATTAAGTTGCCGACACATTAGAAGTCACTGTGAACTGTAATTTTTCTTTGTGTTTTTTGGGGGCTGTATTACCATTCCACAAAATAAATCTTAGGGGAGAGTAATACAAGATCAAGGGTATCTGTGTCTGAGAGAGTGGTTTTAGTTGTATTTACATAATTATTCGTACAGGATTTGGATCTGCTTCCTAGTTCCTATACATTCTATGGCATCTTGAACTGGGATTCAAGGTCCTTGCTAGTTTATTTATTTTTTTCTCAATAAAGAAGGTATGATCTTTGCATGTGAGATTGTAGAAAATATTGAAAGGAGTCATTGTACACTAAATAAATATCACCTCATTTTTTAGAAGTCTTGTTTAACCTTCAATATTTTCTTTCAGATTCTGATGACCAACATTAATAGAATTACAAACTCTCTTGTTATCCTAATCAATTTTTCTTCTCATTGTTGGCTGCTTTATTTCAATCCCTTCAGAATTATCTGTGACTGCTCGGCCAAAAAGAAGCTGTTTACCCCAATTTGAGTAAAGAGTAATTTCTTGAAAATATTTCTCTGCTTGTTTGGGCCATTAAACTCCTAAGTTCAGTCATTAAACATATTTCAGTCCCAGCTATTCAAATCCGTTGCTGTTTAATGAAGTAGTATCTGATGAATTTTGCTCTGAATATTCAACCACTTAACATTAGTGGTATATTGCAGCAACTTCATATCTTTGTCTTTCATAAGACAGTTTGTCCCAAGGAAAACAATAGAAAACAGATAACTTATTTTGAAATATGATTTTCTTGTGGGGCTAGAGTTATAGTACTTTGGGGAAGGAACTTAACTTGCATTACACAGGACCGGCCCTGGTTAGATCCCAAGCACATCATATGGTTTGGTGTTCACCAGGAGTACTTTCTGGTCACAGAGACAGAGTCAGTCCTGAGAACCAACTTTATTTAAGTTAAAAACATACCTTATATTATTTTGTTTCTCTTTCTATTACCCCAACTTGTAATTATTTTAGCACAATCTGATATTGACTAGTTTTGCTACCCTGTATTATATATATGGGATAAGGACACTCAATCTCAGTCTTAGAAATTAGTTACATGGAAATTAACACATAAACTGAGCATTTTTTATTATTAAGCTGATTGTGTCAGCATATTTCCAACACATTCACAATAAAATGAACACGTAATATTTATTTAATAAGCATAATTAATTGGAAGGATTTATAAAATACATTTAAATTTGCATATTCTTGAACATAAAAATGCTTTTTTATTATACCACCATGAGATATACAATTACAAAGATGTTCATAATCAGATCTCAGTCATACAGTGTTTCAGCACCCATAATGCCTCAAGTACCCCATTCCTACCATCAGTTCCCCACATTCCCTCCCACCCATACCCAGTTTACCTCTATAGCAGGTACTTTTCCTTTTCCTCTCTTTCTTTCTCTTTCTCTCTCTTCTCTGTCTCTCTTCTCTTATACATGTGTGGCTTGCCCTACACACATTTAGTGCTTATCATGTAAATCTCTTTGTGTACATTCAATGCTGAGTTCTAGTCTGGCATTTCTAGTCTGGCATTTCCAGCAATTAGTAGAACACTGGTATATATTTATATCCCATTAATGAATACAGTCATTCTATATCTATTCTTTTCCTCCTAACTAATTAAACTCAGATGATAGTCTCCATGTGCATCCATTTACAGGTAAATTTCATGACTGTTTTTTTCTGACAGCTGCATAGTTTCCATTGTTTATATATACCACAGTTTCTTTGTCCAGGCTTCTGTTCTCATGCATTTGGGTTGTTTCCAGAGTCTAGCTATCATGAATAGAGCTGTGATGAATATAGAAGTACAGCTAGTGTTTCTGCTTTATGTTTTTTGGGTCTCCAGAAACGTATATTCCCAGGAGCAGCATGGTTGGGTCAAATGAAAGCTCAACATCTAGCTTTTGGAGGAATGTCCATTGTTTTCCAGAAGGACTGGACCAGTTGACACTCCCACCAACAGTGGATGAGAGTCGCTTTCCCCCCCCCACATCCATGCCAGCACTTGTTATTCTTGATATTTTATATATTTGCCAGTCTCTGTGTTGTGAGATCATATGTCATTGTTGTTTTGATTTGCATCTCCTTGATGATTAATTGTGAAGAACACTTTAATATGCCTTTTGGCCATTCGAATTTCTTCTTTCTGGAAGTTTGTGTTCATTTTTCCTCCCCATTTTTGATGGGGTTGGTTGCTTTCTTTTAATTTGTACCCTTACCTTCCTACTGTTCTTTTCATTTATTTCAGAGGTTTCAAATAAAAGCAGTATATTTTAGTATACTTTGATTTGTTCAAGGCTAGACATTCAATATTGCTGAATTTAAATTATAAATTTCAATATGGAAAATAAATCACTGGTATATGCACAAAAGTTCATATCCAAAAAATTTGTAGTACCTGCAAAAAATAACATTTTATTAAATTAAGAATTGACTGTCAGAGGTAAAGACAGAGAGAGGAAGAAAGAGAGGAAAATAAAAGGTGTCTGCTATAGAGGTAGGCGGGGGGTGGGTGAGAGCAAATGTGGAGACTTGGTGGTGGGAATGGGGCACTCGTGGAGGATGGGTGCTGGAACACTGTATGACTGAGAACTAATTATGAACACTATCGTAATTGTATACCTCATGGTGGTATAATAAAAATTTTTAAAATTCCTTTATATTTTAATTGAAATTTTATGGCAGAGTCAGACGATGGTATTGTGTAGGATGCTATCCTTGCAGTCATCACATATGGTTCCCTGAGCCCTGCCAAAAGTGATCCCTCAGAACAGACCAGGAGTAACTCTGCTTAGTGTGTCCACTAAATACAAGAAAAGTTTATGGTAGATTGTTTAGATGAAAACATTACAGTATATTCTAAAAGCAGCAAAAAAAATGAGCTAAAATTAAACATCAACATTTCTACTGATAAGATTAGTTTTGAAGTTCAGTATTTCAAATCTCCAACCTGTATGTCAATATTGTTGAATGTTATTTTTAATTTTATAAATACCTTTCAGAAGTGATGAATAAAATATTACAAGCATAAACTTTGATGAATTAAACTATATATAACATCTAATGATAAAATGAATAAAAACTCAATAAATTTTAACTAGTAAAAGTTATTGACAACTATTCTATTGCATATAAAATATACTTAATTGCCAAATATCTTTTGTTAAATTATATAGATATTTTAGTATAAATTATTTTTAAATAATTTCCACTTAATTTAATTTGTCCTGTACTTTGTAATTATTTAAATATCTAGTAAGATAGGTTCTCAATTCAAAATTAACATTTCTGGAAAAATTTTTATGAACCAAACTATTTTAAAAAGTTGCAACTAAACTTAGATTATAGTGTTCAACTTAAAAGGAAATTTTGGATTCTTTAAATTAAAATGAGACTTATTAAGATCATATTGAGTTTCCCCATGAAGAATAGTAATCATAAATATGTTAGAAATACAAATATTTATTCTAAATAAAACAGTTAATTAATATTAAAGTAAATTAATTACATCACATAAAGCATTTATATTATTAACCTTAATATTGTATTATTATTATCTGGAAAATCCAAAAAAATATATTTTAAGAAATAATTTAAAAATCTTTCAAAAGAATTGTTTTATAGGTATCCCCGACACAAAGCTATTGATAAATGACATCTTTATCTTTATTTAATTATGTGTTTCATTGTACTATTTAATATATAATTATGAGATTTCATTAGTTGCAATTTTTTTTAATATATCAGTTACATGGAAGCCATGATAATTGTAGTAGTATTATTAAGGATTGACTGGCTTACTGTCAGATCATTGTTATACCTCTCTAATCCAATAAATAAAATAAATTTCTGAGGTAGAGCTTCTTTTCAAATGACCTCGGACTATTATTAGTTTCATCTGCCTACTTTCCTTAGATTTTGGCAGTTTTAACTTCTCAATATCATGTTAAGCATTTGATGTATTAAAAATGAAATTCAATTATATTTAATTATTCTGTGGTTTCAATTTTGTTCAGGAGAATATTTGTGCTGAAGTTGATCAAAATTTTTATTCTAAGATATCCTGGAATTAAACAGTAAAAAAAATCTGTAGGAACAAAACACTATAGACACACACAGATACACACACACACACACACACACACATACACACACAAGCGCACACACAAATTCAGTCTTTCGATTTTCATCTGTCAATAAATATATAATATTCAGTCATTCCTTAGGGAATATAGCAATCATATAGCCCTATGTATGTTTTCTGTAGTCATTAAAAGAATGTTGTTAAAATTTGAAACCATGAAAGATCAGTTCCGTGCTGCCTGAGGGCCACTGAAACAAAACAAACAAACTAAAGATGGCTCAAGAAAAAGCTTTATTGGCAATGTTCTCTCAGGCCGTGAGATGGTGGATTCAGATCTTCACTGCAGCCAATCGGATTGGCCAGTCAGAAGGATCTTTCACAGGAAAAGTACAGGGAAGAAAGTGTCTTACAGAATGCAGTGTTCCAGAACAAATCACTAAGTATTTCTTTTTTCTCTCTTTTTCTTTTTCTTTCTCTTTTTCCTTTTCTTTTTTTTTTTTTTTTTTTTTTTTTGCTTTTTTGGTCACACTCGGCAATGCTCAGGGGTTACTCCTGACTCTTATCTCAGAAATTACTCCTGGCAGTGCTCAGGAGACCATATGGGATGTCAGGGATCAAACCCTGGTCGGCCGCGATGCAAAGCAAACACCCTACCCACTGTACTATTGCTCTGGCCCCCCAAGTCACTAAATATTTCAATGTATTTCTTTCCTACCTTGATTTCCTAAAGCACAGATTCTCTTTGGTTTCCTTGTAAACCTAAGGAAAGTGAGGACAGTGTTTTGGATCAGAGGGGAAATAAGTCAAAGTATCACAGTCTAGGAGTTTGCTGTTCATAACTTCTGTATTTTTTGGTGTGTGTGTGTGTGTGTGTGTGTGTGTGTGTGTGTGTGATGTGACGGACATGCCAGTGATAGGCAAAGAATAATCCAGGCTCTTTGCTTGAAGATCACTCCTGGGAAGGGTTTGGGGAAATATATGCATTTTTTGGAATTTTCCCCAAAAAAAAAACACTATGCATAAACAACTTACTTAATATATGCTATTATAGTTAGTGAAGAAATGATAGAATCGGAATGGGTAATTTAATGTGTCATTTGACTGATTATAAAGTTCTTGGATTTAATAGTATTCCAGAGTATGACTGTGAGGGTGTTTGTTGATGTGATTAGCATTTGAATTGGTAAAATTAGTAAGGTAACTTTTATTTTCAATGTGGATATTTAGTTTATAACCCCTTATGACCTGCATAGGACAAAGGTTAAAGGAAGAGGTACTTACCCCACTTTTCATGTCTTTGTGTTGCTCTGGGACACTTCACTTCTTTGATCCTCAGATACGGTTCTGATATTTATATCATCAGCTCCCCTGGCTTTTTGGCCTGAGACCTAGACTTGGTCTTAACTGTGTCACTAGCTTTCATGGAGTTTCAGTTTGCAGCTGAATATTAGAAATTTTTGGCATCTATACTGGTATAAGAAAATTCCTTAAATTTCTTATTCTCTCTTTTTGTATTTGTACTATCTCTTTCTAGCAACTTCTTTTCCTCTCTCCCTTTGTCCCTCTTTCTTTTACTATATATAGATAACTCAATAAAGAGCTTCATTGGTAAATATTGGAGATATATAGATACAGATAGTGGCAACGCATATAAATATGTATCTATCATGTAGATATATAGATATACTCATAGATTAATATCTATGATATAAAATTTTATGTATTTAAATATCTACACAATATGTATTGATATTGCTCATGTTTATGCTGAACATAGAAATCATAAATATATTTAATCTCAATATATTTCTGAACATGATTATCCAATATTTTTATATTAGGGTTGTCTAAGAAAATAATATAAGTTTATATTATTACTGTTTTTCTCTATAGAACTCTTACTAGTTTAGTAAATTAATGCTGATAAACATTTTCATAACATATTTAGGGATCACTTTAAAATTTTAATGAGATCTATGTAAACCTTACTAAAATGTGTCAAATATCCTGCAAGAAAAACTTTAAAGCATATCTCATGAAGACAGTTCTATAATCTTTTATAAAATATCAAATTGCAAATGTAAATTTTATACAAAATATAACAAATCCTGAAAAATGAAATATATATATGAGAAATACAAAGCTTTGTTGTTACTGCTGTTTTTTTTTTATTCTCTATTTTTTAAGTATTTCTTATACCACCGTGATTGGAAGAAAATGTATTGTGATTCATCAAACTAATTAAAAATAGAAAATATCATTTGCATAATTATTTAATAGATTTTAATATACAATATAATAGATTTTTAAGATAAAAACCTTAGCAAACTAGGGACATAAGTTTCAATATCACAATTTATACTAAAAAATTGTATTGTATAGTTTCAGAACAAAGTAACATTTTCCATTTTTATCCTTTCTAAGCAACATTCTACAAACAATCAAATCTAATGGTTTTGTTTTGTTTATTTGTTTGGTTTTTTGCTCTTTTGGGTCACACCTGGCAATGCTCAGGGGTTTCTCCTGACTCTACACTCAGTAATTACTCCTGGTAGTGCTTGGGGGACCATTGGGATGCCGGGGATCGAACCCGGGCCAACATGAACCGGCCACATGCAAGGCAAACGCCCTAGCTACTGGGCTATCACTCCGGCCCCTGTTTTCTTTAATTTTTGCTTTTTGGGTCACACTCAATGATCCAGGGGTTACCCCTAGCTCTGCAATTAGGAATTACTCCTGGCAGTGCTTGGTGGACCATATGGGATATTGGAGATTAAATTCAGGTCAACTGCATACAAGGCAAATGCCCTACCTGCTAGCCCCTCAAAGTTAGTGTTATAAAGACAAATTTGTTATTGAATATTGAACTGGACAGAAAGCTTAAGTGTCCTTGGTAGAGAGTATTTTGGGAAATGCTGTAGAATTTTCCCTCTCACAGTCCTGGATCATGAATATAATACTAATTGAAATTAAAACAAAAGTGTTATGTTTCTATAAACAAAATTTGTTTTTGTTTGGGGGTCACCAGGTGATGTCAGGGACTCCTCCTGGCAGTGCTTAGGGTCCATGCTGGGTGAGGTGAATCAAATCTGGATTTTCTGCCTGCAAGGTACGTGCCTTACCCATGTACTATCTCTCTGGCCGCTATGTTTATTTCAGTTTTAATTTTGGCCATTGAATGCATAAAATATCATACAATATATTGTCAGGAATGATAAATAATCACTGAAACACTATTTGAACTTTTTTATGGAATTTTTCTAATGGACAGAGATTGAATTACCATAGTAAAATATAAAAAATCTAAAATGTTTTATTCACAAAATATAAAAAAAATCCGTGTAGCCAGACTGAATACAATATGTAGGGTTTGCCTTAAATACAGTCAAACAGGTTTAATCAATGGCACTGCATAAGGACCTCTAAGAACTACCAGAAGAAAGATTCTGTGAGCAGAATCTGACCACTGATAGTTGACCACTGACCACTGATAGTTATGTATACTTAGCATTTTATGCTATTCAAATGTTAATTATTATGTTATTTATTGTATGTTATGTGATATACATGCATTATATTTTAATATATTATTTAATATATATAATATATACTTTTTTAATATACACACACGTACATTGAGTTGATTGCATGGAATTTGTTTGCACTACAAAATTGTGAAAACTCCGTGGAGTGTAGTAGAGTGTACTAAAGAAAAACCAAATTTTATTTCTGGGAAATAATGTGCAAAGTTAGAATTTAAAAAGAACTAGCCACAAGTAGATGAATGTGTATTATTTTTGAAATTCATATGTTCAAAAGTCTTAAATGTCCTTTTTCTGTAAGCAATGCATTATAAGTATATAGTTCTCGTTTATAGTACATAGTATGAAAAAAAATTAAATAACCATTTGTTATGTTTTACTTTGTCCTATCTTTTACTTATTTGAACATTTGAATACTAGAAGATTGTGGTTTAAAAGTAAATACTGAATTTTTTAAATTGTGTTTATCACTGATAGAAGATATTTGTATATATAAGCTATGTCTTAGGGTTCATTTTTTGAAATGTGGAAAAATAGTATACACAATACTGTATGTATACAGAAACACAGACACATAGCCCCACACACATTTCAAAAAATTTGCCAGTTTTTTTGTAGACCATATATTTTCCATTCAAGTTAAGGAGATTTGTACTTTGTCCTTTAAAGGACACAAAATTGCAATTTCCATTTGCTCCTTAGTGGCTCTTCTCATTATCCTTTGCTATAACTTATTTTCCCCTCATTAGATATGATGCAGTGATGACCACTTTATTCATGAGAATAATGTGATGCAATATAAGACAGTCACACATCTAGAAAGAGTTAATTCAGTTATAAATTTTTAAATGTGCATTTTTAAAATAACCTTTATATCTTCTATTTTTAAATATAAAACTTTCTTTTGCAGATCATGAAAAATCCTTGATATATATCATGATAAAATTCTAATCTCCTCTTCTATAGTGTTAGCACTAAAACATGTGACAGCAATAATAATTACATTATTATCGGGATGTTCAACTCAATACTGCACTAGTTCTAACAAAAGTAATTTTCTTTATAAGTCTACTTATCATATTGTGTATACATAAAGGCTTTCTTCCAAGGCTTTCAAAGTTACACACTTACCCATTCCATTTACTTGCAAAATGTGTCTTTAAAAACTTGTTGATTAAAAGTGAAAATAAAAGTAGAAAATATTTATATATTCACTAACTGAAATGCACTATTTAAATTTGATAATTACTGCAACCAGGACTTAGTATTTCCGTAACAGAAATATAAGAATTTTAGTGCATTTGTCCTCTGATATATTATTATTATCTTTCTATTTAGACACTGCAATTTAAAACCTTTTCATAATAAGAAATGTTTCAGGTATAAAATGCTGCAACACCAATCCCACCTTCAGTCTCCCAGGGTACCTGCCATCCCCAGCCCGTCTCCATGGCTGGCGTGTAACAAATTTATTTCATATAGCTTGCTTCAACAAAAACTTAGAAATGATAACTGGAATGATCAGAAGATGAAAAAATAAAAGTCAATTTGTAATTGTTAATTGATAAATGATTTTAACCTATATAAATAAGAAAAAACAAATAATTTTATATAATGCATATATTTCTATTACCATTTACATTACTAAGTTTTCAATGCTGGCATCAAAATATATTGCATTAAATCATATTTCATATTTGAACTTATTGTTGTCATTACTTTTCTTTAGTAAATAAATATTATTTTTCAGCTCCTTAGAAGGTATATAACAATTTTATTTCATATTACTTGATACATAAAATGTAAAAACTTGAAAATTGATATAATAGAAAATAAATCAACAAAATTCATTTATTAAATAAATTGGACTATATCTTTAACCTTTCTTAATTTAGTAGAGGACAACCACAATTAACATTCAATACCATATGAAAGAACTTTTCCTTATCACTTAAAGTAGCTCTTTCAATGGTTCTTGCAAAAACTCTTTCTAAGGCTTTGAATTCCCTGTGCTATTGCCCATCTATGCGGCTCTGTATGGTTCCTTCAAATGTGAATAATAATCTAGCTGGATAGAGTATTTTTGAACTCCAGAGGTGTTCAGTTCATAGAGTTTTTGAATTTGACCTTTCAATATTTTTTCTAACTTGAAAAGTCTCATTTGATCAATCCGCTGTACATCTTAGAGACTTTTCCTTGTATTTAAGTGTCCTTTTTTTTGGTCTTGCTGATTTTAATAATCTGTCTCTGTCTTTAGATTTTGTCATTTTGAATATAATGTATATTGAAGTTTTCATATTTGAGGCTGTTTTTCACTAGAACCTTTTGAATCTTGGTGCCTATAATCCTCCAGTTCTGGAAAGTTTAATCAATGTTTTTTTCTAGTGTTTCTTCACATTTGTCTTCCTTCCCATCAGGGACTGCAGTGATTCTTATATTGTGCCTCTTGAATTCATCTCATAGCACTCTAGTATGCTTTTCTTCTTTTTAGACAATTTACTACTTTCCACCATTTCCCAATGGTATTCTTCTATTGGAACTCCTCAATCTTTTGCTCAGCTTCTGTTATTCTGCTGTTTAGATCATCTTGCATGATCTTCATTTCTGTCATTTTCTATTGTAATAGCTTTTCCATTTCAGCTTTTATACCTTTATTGTGCTTATTTGATTACTTGTGCTATCATTTCTTTGAACTCAATAGAAACACTGAGTATTGGCTATGGTGTTGTTTTCACTCATTGATCTTGGTGACTTTCTACTTGTTTTCCCCATTGGTTTCTAGTCTTCTTGCTATGCTAGTGGTGAATTTTTATAATAATCCCAAGGGAATGTGGTGAGTGATTAGCTAGAGGTTGCTTCCTCTGCCTGTCCACACATCATGACAGGAAGAATAACAGCACCATGTAATTTCTCTAATAGACCTATCATTTCAGGATTTGTGGTGTGGACTCTTAACGTTAGGTTAGTCCCACTATTTCTGTAGCAGGAATATAACAATCATAGTGTATTTTTTCTCTAAATTTTGCATTGCTGCACAAATGTAAATTGGATATTGCCATGTTAAATGCAAAGTGACCATTAATTACAAAGTAGCATCACTAGTAATCCCTGTAGGATTGGGATCATGCTCAGCCTGGATTGATAGTAACAAGGGGATTTACATTCCATGTGGTTGCCTTGGGGCTGCTCCTTTGCACCTCATATGCTCCCTGAGTGATCCAGCATGAACCCTAAGCACACTGTCAGAAATAAGACCTGAATATAATCAAACTATTATTTGAATACTTAAAGTTAACTAATCAGTCTAGTGATGTCACTGTTCATACTAAGTGTTCTATATAAATTATATATATAGTTATTTTAAAATTCAATTTTAACCTCACACATAACTTTGCATAATATTTAACTTCTTTGTTACTGTTAATTATCAGTGATTTTTAGTAAATTGATAAAGGATGCAGTTGGTAACAGTGATTATCTAATATAGTGATTTTGAATATTTTCAATAGTGTGAAGTCAATGAAAAATAGATTATGCTATAACTTACAGAGGATTCTATAATAAATTGTAATAAGTCTCTGACTCCTCCTGACTCCTTTTGTGGTCAGTAAGTCTCCTTGACTAATATATCTAAATACTGGCTGATATATGCCTGGAGAGTACTTAAACACTAGAAGCAGTTTCTCCGTGGAGATATGATTTTTAAAGTTACAGTGTAATGGAGTGTATGACCATTTACCATATGATGAGATCGCCTGTGTGTCAGCCAGGGAGCTATTTAAAGTAATATATAGGTCAAATGAGCCAAAGAGAGCAAAAAAGAAGATCAAGAATACTGTGTCAGAACTTAAAGATCAAAAAATGAGAAATTTCAGGTGATTTTTTCATATTTTTATTCAATATATTGATGAAATCTATTGTGAATCATTGACCTCATTAGGAAAGTATTTTATATAGCATGTGTTTTTTCTTTTCAGTTAATAATCTGGCATATAGAAGAATCCATTTTTATACTCTTTTGAGATGCTTTTGAGGGGAACACAAAAGTAATACTTAGGAAGCCTGTGGTAGAGTTTACCCACAAATTTCAGTCAACCTTGCTATTGATTCAATGCATGGGTCCTATGGTGCTGGGAATTACTGGGGCCATTCAGGCACTTCTACATAAGGACCTCCAATGCCACTGCGGGTGATGGTTTGGCTTTCAAAACTCCAACCAGAGATGCCTGGGGAGACCAGGAATTGCCAAGAATTGAACCAGGGTTGATGAAGTTTGACAACTCATATACCCTGCATTCTCCCCAGTCTTACAAATTTCTTTACATGTTGGGGCGGGCGATAACACAGCGGGTAGGGCATTTGCTTTGCAGCCGACCCACTGTTTGATCCCCCGGCATCCCATATAGTCCCCTGAGCACTACCAGGAGTATTTCCTGAACACAGAGCCAGAGTAACCCCTGAGCATCGCCGGGTGTGACCCAAGAAGCAAAAAAAAAAATCAAATTTCTTTACATATTATAGTTTGAAATTACTAATAAAGAAGATATCCTAACATTACCAATTTCAGCTTCTGATATCAAATTATGTTCCCATTCCATTAAAAATCAGTATTGAGAGCTTTCATCATGAACGGGTGTTGAATCTTGTCAAATGCCTTCTCTGCATCTATTGATATGATCATATGGTTTTTATTTTTCTTTTGTTGATATGATGTATTATGTTGATTGACTTGCAGATGTTGAACCATCCTTGCATTCCCGGGATGAATCCCACTTGGTCATGGTGTATAATCTTTTGATGACTCTTTGGATTCTATTTGCTAGTATTTTGTTGAAGATCTTAGCATCTGTATTCATCAAGGAGATTGGTCTGTAGTTTTCCTTTTTGTGGCATCTTTGTCTGCTTTGGGTATTAGGGTGATATGTGCCTCCTTAAAAGCTATTTGGGAGTGTTTTTGTTTCTTCAATAAATGGGGATTGAAGGAACCTTCCTCAAGATAATCCAGGCCATCTACTACAAGCCTACAGCGAGCATCATTTTCAATGGGGAAAAACTGAAAGCCTTCCCCTTAAGATCAGGGACAAGACAAGGCTGCCCACTCTCACCACTTCTATTCAATATAGTACTGGAAGTACTTGCTATAGCAATCAGGGAAGAAAAAGACATTAAGGGCATCCAGATAGGAAGGGAAGAAGCCAAGTTATCACTATTTGCAGATGACATGATATATACCTGGAAAACCCGAAACTCTCTACCAAGAGGCTCCTAGAAATAATACATTCCTATAGCAGAGTAGCAGGGTACAAAATCAATACCCAAAAGTCAATGGCCTTCCTATATGCTAACAGCGATTGAGAAGAAAGGGACATTAAAGAAACTATCCCATTCACAATTGTGCCGCAGAAAATCAAATACCTAGGAATCAGTTTGACAAAGAATGTAAAGGATCTCTACAAAGAAAACTACAAAACGTTACTTCAGGAAATAAAAGAAGACCTGAGGAAATGGAGACATATTCCCTGCTCATGGATCGGAAGGATTAACGTTATCAAAATGGTAATACTCCCTAGAGTTTATACAGATTCAATGCGGTCCCTATAAAGATACCCATGATGTTCTTCAAAGAAATTGAACAAACACTCCTGAAATGTGTATGGAATAATAAAACTCCACGAATAGCTAAAGCAATACTTGGGAAAAAGAAGATGGGAGGTATCACTTTCCCCCAACCTCAAGCTCTACTACAGAGCAGTTGTAATTAAGACAGTGTGGTGTTGGTATAGAGACAGACCTGTAGACCTATGGAATAGAACTGAGTATCCTGAAACACATTCTCAAATATACAACCACTTAATCTTCGATAAAGGAGCAAAAAAATATTAAGTGGAGCAAAGAAAGCCTCTTCAACAAATGGTGCTGGGAAAACTAAGCAGCTACATGTAAAAAAAATGAACTTAGACCTCCTTCTAACGCCATGCACAAAAGTCAGATCAAAATGAATTCTAGATCTCAACATCAGACATGAATCTATAAGGTACATCGAAGAAAACATAGGAGAAACGCTCTACGACATCGAAACGAAAAGTATCTTTAAAGATGACACACCACTGACCAAGCAAATGGAAGCAAAGATAAACAAATGGGATTATATAAAACTAAAAAGCTTCTGCACCTCAAAAGAAACGGTGACCAAGATAAAAAGACAATCCACAGAGTGGGAAAGGATATTCACCCAATACCCATCTGACAAGGGGTTAATATCCAGGATATATCAGGCACTGGTAGCACTCCACAAGAAAAAACAGCCAACCCCATCAAAAAATGGGGAGAAGAAATGAACAGAAGCTTCCAAAAAGAAGAAATCCGAATGGCCAAAAGGCATATGAAAAGTGTTCTTCATCTTTAATCATCAGGGGAGATGCAAATCAAAACAACAATGAGGTACCATCTCACACCACAGAGACTGGCACACATCCAAAACAGCAAGAACAACCGGTGCTGGCGTGGATGTGAGGAAAAAAGAGGACTCTGATCCACTATTGGTGGGAGTGCCGACTGGTCCAGCCCTTTTGGAAAACAATATGGGCATTCCTCTGAAAACCAGATATTGAGCTCCCATTTGATCCAGCAATAGCACTCCTGGGAATATACCCTAGAGACCGAAAAACACATAGCAGAAACACTATCTGTACTTCTTTACTCATCTCTGCGCTATTCACTATAGCTAGAATCTGGAAACAACCTAAATGCCCGAGAACAGATGACTGGCTAAAGAAACTGTGGTTCATCTACACTATGGAATACTATGCGGCTGTCAGAAAAGATGACATTATGAAATTTACCTGCAAATGGAGGGGCATGGAGACTATCATGCTGAGTGAAATTAGTCAGAAGGAAAAGGACAGATATAGAATGACTGCATTCATTAATATGACATAAATAGATACCAGTGTTTTACTAAATGTGGGAAATGGTAATGGCAGATTAAGACTCACCATTGAATATACACAAAGAGACTTAAGCGATAAACTCTAAATACCTGCAGGGCTAGCCACAATGTGTAAAATAAGAGGCAGAGAGATGCAGAGACAGAGAGAGAGACAGAGAGAGAAAGAGAGGAAACTGGGGTACCTGCTATTAAGGCAGCATGGGGGTGGGCAGAAGGGGGGTGGGGTACATTGGTGGTGGAAATGGGGCACTGGTGGCGGGATGGGTGCTGGTATACTGTATTACCAAGAACCAATTATGATCACCTTTGTAATTGTATGTTTCACTGTGGTATAATAAAAAATTAAAAAAATAAAAAAATCAGTATTGGCTCTTTTAAATGCTGCTTTTTCACAGGAAACAATACTATTAGTTTAAGTCATTGTTTCAAGATACTAAATTTTTAAGTGATGAAGGGTAACATACTTTATTATTTTTATTCTATAGGAAATTCATTAACAACCCTGTGCTAACTTGCAAATCATGATGGTGGTTTAGACTTAAATTACTGAGGGATTTTTTAAATATTTTATTGTGCTTCCGTGAGATATACAATTACAAAGATGTTCATGTCCAGGTTTTAGTCATACATTGTTTCAGCACCAATCTCTCTACCAGTGCCAATTTCCCATCACCAATGTAC